>CAJQZJ010032380.1:2270724-2385537 GCA_907164525.1 Lophiomys imhausi | reverse complement strand
TGTGTGTGTGTGTGTGTGTGTGTGTGTGTGTGTGTGTGTTACTGGAGATCCAACCCAGGTCATTAGTAACACTAGGCAAGCAGTGTAACAACTGAGTTACATCCTCAGTCCCACTTCCTTTTTGATGCTATTTTTTTTGACATAGTAAATCATCACAATCACATTCCTCTTTTTGCCTCTATTTATCTAACTGGCTTCAGATTATTCTGTTCTATCTTGTTGGGTCATTTAATTTTTACACTTATTTATGTGTGTGTGTGTGTGTGTGTGTGTGTGTGTGTGTGTGCGTGTGTGTGCGTGTGCGTGCTTATACCATGGCACACATGGTAATCAGGGAACAGGTTGAAGAGGTCAGTTTTTTCTTTCCACCACATGATTCCTAGCTATTGAACTCAGGGTGGCAGCTTTGGTGACAAGCACGTTTACTTTACGTTTTCTTTCTCTCCATCTTGCCAGGCCTGTGTAATAAACATTATTTTGTATAATATATCATTTCAGGCTCTGGTTGGCTATTAGAGCATGAGCCTTGAGTTCAGAGGTCACGTCCTCATTCATCCATATTCTTAGCACTTGTCACATGATTCCCATCAGGAATATGAAAATGCTTACTGACACAAGCTGAAATGACTTCTCCCATTCAATCAGAACCACTTCATGCAACCATGAGACAATATGATGATACAAAGTGATCTGATTCCATATGAAAGTATCCGTTTAATATTCTTTTATGAGTCCAGGTTGTCCTAAGGTAGCAGAGAACAACAGCTTTTCCTTTTAAAAATTCCTTATCCTCGACTTTTCCTCAACGCTTTATTCACATCACTATGAGCGCTTTCTTTTCCTCTAGTCTATATTTTCTCACAAGTTCTTCTAGTTTCATTTTTGCTGCTGCAGTAAAAATAAATAAATAAATAAAAATACCCTGGCAAAAAAAAACAACATAGATGAGCAAAGGGATCATTTGGTTTTAAATTCCAAGTTCTATTCCCTCATTGTGGGGAAGTCGAGGCAGGAGCTGAGGAGAGCTGGTCACGCCACACCCAAAGTGAAGAGCAGAGAGAAAAATGCGCGAACACTGCCTGCTTATACTCAGCTAGCTTTCCTCACTCTTGCTCAGTTCAGGGTCTGACCTAGCCAACGTGCCATTTGCAGTGGTCTGGGTCAAAAACAGTCAAGACAGCCCCCCTACCAAAATGTCCATCTAATCTAGTTGATTTCTTATTGAGACACTCTTTGAAATCTATTCAGTGTTGTTTTGTTCAGGTTGACTATTAAAACTAACCACTTGTCCAGTTACCTTGGTATCATCCTAATTTCTTTTTCCAAGTTTGTCTAGCACTTGAATTTTTACATTTATTTATTTTATTTTATTTCATGTATATGAGTATTTTGCCTGCATATAAGCCTGTGTACCACCTGAATGCCTGGTGCGTGCAAAGGACAGAAGAGGGTGTTAGATTCTGTGGAACTGGATTTACAGACAGTAAGTCCCTGTGTGGGTGTTGGGACTCAAACCTGGGTGTTCTGGCAGAGCAGCCAGTGCTCTTAAGCATGGGGCCTTCTCTCTAGCCCATGTTGAGCAGTTGCATTTTAACTAGTGGGTTAAAAAATAGTGTACTTATTAAGATATTAATTAATGGTATAAGATCTTAATTAATGGGTTAAAATAGTTTACTTATTGAGATCCTAATTAATGGTATAAGCTGATTGTCTTTGGACAACTGTTATACTTTCTGGATAAGAAAAACAGTCCAGCTGAAATAAGCTTATGATTCACAAATACTGTTTGCTCTAGGCCAGTGGTTCTCAGCCTGTGGGTTGTGACCTTCTTGCAGGGGTCATATATCAGATATCCTGAATATCAGACATTTACTTTATGATTCACAACAGTAGCAAAATTTATATGTTATGAAGTAGCAATGTAAATAGTTTTATGGTTGGGGGTCTCCACAACATAAGGCACTGTATTATATAAAGGCCTGCAGCATTAGGAAGATTGAGACCCACTGTTCTTGGCACTGTTGGTCCATATAATCTTTAAGACATGTTTTGCAATTTCAACCAGTGGGTATTTGTAACATCTAAAATACCCCTTTGAGTAATATTTCTCAACTCTTTTCTCCCTTTTTTTCTCCCAATTCTAGTTCTCCATGGGGGCTATAATGAAAATCACTCTTATTTCTTTGGGGTTTAGAGGCAATAGTTCTGTCACAGCCAAGCGTGGGCTCACTTGTTCACTCCATTCTTCTTTTTTGCTGATCCCAAAAGTTACTAAGTAATAATTCGTAATCTAATCCTTTTATGAGATAGTATTAGTGTTGTGTCCAGAAAATAGTCAACTTCATTTCTCAGTTACTAGGAGTAATTGACATAAATCTTTTGGATTGCATTTTAGTTCTTCAAGTCTATGCGCATGATCAGATTAAAACACTATGATATGCAAGCCTTAAAGCTTAAGACATGAACTCTTGAGTCACATGCGTTTCTTCCTCCTTAAAGCTTGACTTCCAGCAGAAAGATTTCCGAAGTTTGTCTTTCCCCCTGTAAGACACAGAACTGTCTAAGAATATGCTACCAAGAACACTTTAATGGTGGTGCTTCTAACAATTTCATTTATTTGCTTCTTTAACAAGCAGAAATTTGGCTGTTCAGACATTGAGAAGACAAAAACAGATCATAGTAGTGGCCTCTCTTTCAGGGTGTCCAACCTTTTGACATTAATATGCCATTCTCCTCTACAAATGTATTTGGCTGCATTTATACCTATTCTGGGATTTGCACAGCTGGACACACCTTCAAGAAGGACTTCTTGTCATGGAAATGATGGTGGAAGCTGACAATACAATGCAGGGTGGTATGTTCTACAATCAAGGCCTTTGTAGGGAACAGTGAGAAAAACAGGATGCTGGAGAAAGACCGTCTCCAACATGGCCCCAGATGGCCAGAGAAGAAATCTAAGGTAGATCCAACCAAAAGCGAGCCCTAAAATAGAAGTCCTCATGCAAATGACAGTGAGGCTGGAAAAGAACTCAACTCCACAGCGGGCCTTACGATCCTGGGAGAAGAGAATGTTTGCTTTCTTAAAGCTCCCTAAGAATGTGTAGATGAGAGACAGACACAGCAACATTACATAAATGACAGCGGAAAACATAAACAATATGAAAAAAAAAACCACTTTTAGCAGTTGGGGTATTACCAGAGGCCTATGCTTGTCTGTTAAGGTGATTGGAAAACTCGGTGCCCACCTGAAGAGCTGGAGAAGGTGTCAGTGCAAATATACTTAAAACTGTAGCAGGACTCTGAGAGGAAGCAATGTGAAGGTAGCAAGCAGGAGTTTAGTAATCTTTACTAAAGAGAAGTTTAGCATCTGCGTTCTTTTAATTTTGAGATATTTTAAGCATTTGGAAAATTAGAGACAGCAACACAATTAAGGCGTATGTATGCTTAACTGTTTGTGAAGCGTGGCATTTCCTTCTTGTGGCCATCAACTTTGTCTCCCTCCCCGCGCCCTTCCCTTTCTGGTCCTCCACTTTCCTCTTTCATTTCTCTTTTCTCCTCTCTTATCTCCTCTCCTCCCTCACTGCTTCCCAAACTGTAGCGCAGGTGTGTGAAAGCATCTTTGTCTGACTGAAATGTCGCCATGGTCTGAGAGGGGTAAGAAATTGTTGGAAATCACGATTTTGATTGAATCAGAGTTGAAATGGTAGGTCATATTAGGTTTCCTTTTCTTAAGGGAAATCTTGTTTTTTGTTTTTAATTGTTTATGAAAGGCAGGATGTGCTCTTAGATAACAATGTATCCAAGGATAACAGTCACATAATCCTACCCAGAAGAAAAGTTAAGCAAAAGTGTATCTTCTCATTAATATTGTAGTCTGAAATTAAAAAAAAATCACAATGCCCTATACATGTGTTTGTCATGCCAAATCCATTTACTTTTTTTATCATTTTTTGAAATGTAGATTGATATCAATTTTCTACCGACACAATAGTGAGAGTAAAAGTTGTTTAGTCATTCCAGAACGTCTGTGAGGGACCTAGACATCACGATACTCCCTAGGTGCTGTTGGTACCCTGAATCATGACTTAGCTCCTAGACTGAAGCATGAAGCTGCTGGACTTAGGAAATGCAAATGGCCAGTCACTGAGTCGAACTGGAGCAGCACTCAAGACACAAAACCCAACTCTGCTTCATTTTGAGGAATGACTTATGAAGTAGGCATATGCATCCCACACTGGGATGTTAAGGAGAACACGCCAACACGCCATGCAATTGAAGCAGTTTTGCTTATCTGTTTCCTATTAGTGTGTGCCTTTGAAAGGAATAATTGGCAACATTGATGGAATAAAAAGAAATCTTTGCAGTATAAGGTAATACTGTGTGATGAAATATATCTGAAATGGATGTAACATTAAATGCAATATACTAATAGCATGTAGGTTTCACTTCGGGTATAACATAGGCTGCTAGACCAACAGGGAGTTTTGCTCTTTAAAACTTGAATGTTTATTAAGGGAGGAAACGCAGAGATACTTTTGTGTCCTAAACTGATGTATATTTTAGCAACTTGTAACACAAAGTAACTCAATATTCTACATAATGATTTGCTACCACTGTGTAAGTACAACGTTAATTTAGTATAATATAATTTTAATTATGAAAATAAAGCTTTTATCTACTTTCATCTGGTTCTGATTTCTTCATTTTTATTTTGAGATCCTTTTATAAATATTATGTAATTCATCTGCGGTTCCACTGAAATGACTAGTGTTACTCCAACAAGTGGAAGATCAGATGGTAGCCTTAATATCCACGTGCTGTTTCTTCTCATCTTGTATGACATTAGTAAAAATAAGGATGGCTGCAATGTATAAAGAAAATGCAGATTCAGAACATGATTAGCCTTATGTAAAACAAATTTTCAAGTGCCCCAGGCTTTAAACATTAGCTTGGTCCCATGCCCATGTTGTGTATACAAAGTACTTTTTGCATTATAACAGCCTAGAATCACCCTGCTAACTAAAATACCAATAAATCCCGGAGTGACTGACTGGAGGAGACAATTGTAAATGACATGTGGTGAAGGGGAAGCAGAGAGTGTTGAGTAACAGTAAGGAGTATGTTGAGAAAGCCCCACCTTCTACTAGAAAAACTGGGAAAGACAACTAGTGTGTGTGTGTGTGTGTGTGTGTGTGTGTGTGTGTGTGTGTGTGTGGTGCATGAGGACCATGGTGTGTGTATGAACCACTTTGGCAAGTCTGTTCTATCTTTCGACAATGTGGGTCTCAAGGATCAAACTCAGATCTTCAGACTTGGCAGCAAGTGCTTTTATTTGAGGGGCCATTTCATCTCTCTGGCCCGGAAGAGGATTTCTTCAAAGCAGGATTAGGCATGGTCCTATGGCTGTGAATGATTGACACACAACATCCGAGCACCAACTTTATAGTCAAGACAATTATGGTCAGTTTGATGAACTCTGTTTTGCTCCCTGTTTCTCAATTGCTGACCCAGTTGCTCTGTGCTGCTGTGCCTGTGCACACACATTTTCCCAGGCTTGCCTCTGACTCTATTCTCCTGCCCTTTTCCTCCCACACTTTCTCAGTGCCTTCACAACCTCCCACTTCCAGGCTTCCTCAAAAATCACAGGGACTGTGAGGAGTGAGGGATACTTCATGTCACATAGGCATACAGAAAGCTTGAGTGTACCTGTGGACTGAGGTTCAGGTGTGAGCAGGCTAAGGCAGACACTGAATTCCTGTGTGTTCCTGTGTGTGTACTATGGATATACCATGGTCTTAACTTTTTTGTTTGAGACAGGGTCTTTCTATATAGTCCTACTGTAACCCACTGTGGAGACCCAGGCTGGCCTTGAAATCAAAGATTGACTTGCCTCTTCCACCCCAGGGCTGGGATTAAAGATGTGTGTTACTGTATATGGCTTTTATTCATATCTCTATATTTTATATTTTATTATGAATGTAACCCATGTGCACATTTAAAAAATTGTTTCTGTATTTTGTGGAGGTTACTTTTCTAATTTCATTTGAAGCAAGGTTATTGATTTATGGTTACTAACTCTTTTGTTTGATACATGGGACCTGGTTCAACAGTTTAAAAAGATATTCAAGCTTGAACCCATGATTTAGGCTGGGCCTCGGTTTATAGAAGCCCTTTTAAGGTCTCTATATGTAGTCCTGGCTGTTCTGGAGTTCACTATATATACCAAACTGGCCTGGAACTCAACAGAGATCCACCTGCCTCTGCCTCCTGAGTTCTGAAATTAAAGGCACATGCTACTATGCCAGCCTAAATTTTCATTCTTAACCACTTGCCCAAATTTCCCTTTTTAGCAACCAGTATTCCAAAGTGAAAGGCATTTCAAATTTAATTTCTGTCTTTTATTTTGAAGTACTAGGAGTTGACCCTCAGGCTTTCCACTCTCTTCTTCTTCTTCTTCTTCTCCTCCTCCTCCTCCTCCTCCTCCTCCTCCTCCTCCTTCTCCTTCTCCTCCTCCTCCTCCTCCTCCTCCTTCTCCTCTTCCTCCTCCTCCTCCTCCTCCTCCTCCTCTTCTTCCTCCTCCTCCTTCTCCTTCTTCTTTTGGTTTTTCTAGACAAGGTTTCTCCTTGCAACCTTAGCTGTCCAGGACTTACTTTGTAGACCAGGCTGGCCCTGAACTCATAGAGATCTTCCTGCCTTGGATTAAAGGCATACATCACCATGCTCAGGTCCACCTTCTTTAAATGTAATTAAAATAAAGATGGCAAAATTATGACAATAGAGATCAAATATCCCATGACTTCCTTTTCAGGAGATGTTCAACAGAGCCAAACTCTTAGAAAGAAAAAGTAGAATGGTAGTTGTCCAAGGGTTGGAATGAGGGAAAAGTAAGGGATAGAGATTAATTAGTATACGTATAGAGTTTCAGTTTGGGAATATGAAGAACTCTGAAAATAGATGGTGGTAGTTGCTCCATAAATGTACTTGGTATGCCACTGAAGCACACACTTAAACAAAGTTAAAACAGGCATTGTAAAGTGCTGCATATAACACAGCTGAGATAAGCAGGGCTGCAAGCCTACCTTATGCCCAGGGATACACACACTGGTAACCTCTCTAAGTGTGGCATCCATAAAGTGGTCATTCTTAGAAGTATATCAAGGTTCTAAACAGGCCACCATTTTATTTGCTCATATACCTGTGGACGAGCTAGAATTAGAAGCACGGCCTCTCTGTTTATACCCTTGCGATCTGTCCCAATTTCTGTCAAGTAGAAATTGGATTTTCTTCTCATATCTGGTCCCTTCGTGGGCTGACTGGTAAGGCGGAGTCTTTTCCCACATAGCTGGCTTGGGCTCTATGAAGGTTAGACTTGACTGTCAAGTTGAATGGATCTGTAATCAACTAAGAAAGCAAGGTACTGAGGCATTGCCCGGGAGGGATTTTTTTTTCCATTAGTTTATGTGAAGTGGAAAGACTACGTATTCAGAAAAGACATCTTCTGATGACAGTCCAGATAAAAAGACATGGAAGATGGAGGCTTTGCCCTTCTACTTCCTTCCTCCCAGTTTAACTGACAAGTTCATCTAGACTGTTGTTGTGAAATTCCTTTGCCAATAAAAGAACCAGCTACTTCAGCCTTCCCAACACTGACTGAAGGACAGAAGCTCTCCAAGACTCTTTCAGGTTTCAATATCAGATTTGGACTGCTGAGACATCCAGCCACATGGACTGAACAACTACTGAGCTGTCAGCCTCTCCAAGAGGAGACAGCATTGTTTGACTACACAGACATATCATGTAAACCATTCTAATAAGTCCCCTTTTCATATATGTGTTGATTCTATCAGTTCAGTTCCTTTAAAGGGCTGTGACGAATACAGACTCTTTTTCCTGTAGCTAGATGCGGAGTCAGAATTCCCAGGAGGTGAGCCCCACTGTGCGAATCCAAACATCTGTATGAGACACTCTTGCTAATATCTCATTTGCCACACTCAGTATTTGGGGACAGATGGTTGATTGGGCTCCACCAATCTACTGTAAGGGGGGGGGGGCGGGGGGTGGATAAAGACATTAATCAGGCTGCTTAATATGGACAGAGGGATGGCACAGATAGGCCAGGGCACGGTGCAAGTGAGTAGAAGGAATGACTTAGCTGGATGAGATCCTTATAAAAAGGCTTTCTGTTAACTTTCAGGTCTTTGCATACTGGTTCCTCAGTACTTTGAGTTTATGTTACATCACTGCATGAACTACAAAGCAGATAAAACAAATGAATCGAAATAATGGTAAACTCCGAGACATTTGTCATTTGTGTGGAGAAACTGGTACCATCTCTCATTTCTGTCTTTTACACAGTCTCATCCCATATAACATTATCATTGGTTCTAAAACATGCACTAAATATGACCACACATCATCAGTTCCCACAGTAAAACCAAAGGCTAACTTCCCACCACTTCTTGCCTGGGCCACTGCAATGGTATCCTAGTGTCCCCACCAGCTTCTGTTCTGCACTTCCTGGTTTATCCTCCAATGTGCAGCCAGATTGCTCTTTCTTATACATAAATCAGACTGTGTCTTTTTCTGCTAAAAAACAATATGAAACAAACCAGAGACCCCTGGTACTAGTCTACTTCGTAAAAAAACAAAATCCCGACTCGATCTAATCTACAGTGTCTCAGGTCCACCACCCAGCCTCTGCCCTGTGCTGTTCATTCTCCTCAATATTATTTGCATTTCTTTCTTCTCTTATACTTACCAAACCCATTCCCTTTGATCTCACTATTCACTTTCTAAAAAGCACTTACTGTCCACTCCACTTTTATAACTGTATTACCTTTCCATTCTCTACACACTGGCATCTTATCAGAGAGCATTCTTGACCAGCTCAAATGTCACCCACCATTCTCCTTGTGTATATCAAATTGTATGCAAATTTTATCCTTACTTATCTGTCAGTAACTCACACGTACACAAATACGTAGATGCACAATATTTCTCTTTTACTTTAATAAAAGTTATTTTCTTGTTTTTTACATAATTTAAATTTTCAGATAAGTCTATAAAAGCTATTATAGAAAAGAGAGTTTCCTACTTCCCTTCATGTTCCCTCTCCTTCCTAGAGCAAACCACTTCTAGCTTTATACTGTCCTTTGTTGACGTTCAATGCTTAACTTGTTGCAGAAGATGACAGTGTATCTCCTATGTTTTGCTCCCTCCCTCACACACGCACAGTAGCACCAGCCTGTCATCTTCCAGCATGGCTATCTGCTAGCTTTTTCTAGATCAGTTCTTGGCACTTAAATTACTCCATTTGTATATATAAGTTCTTAGAAAATTATGTACTATTCTGATTTTCTTCTAAGACTGTATATATTAAAGGTGTACAGTGTGATGTTTTGGTGAATACATATAATTAACATTGTCAATCAAATTAACTTATTTATCACTTTTTATGTGCCAAGAGTATATAAGTGACTATGCACTTAGCACATATTCATTATGTAACGTATTACTAACAACAGTCCTTGTGTGGTCCTATAACTCACATCTCCCCATTTCCTTCCCTTATGTATGTTGGAAAGTACTTTTCTACTCTTTCATGCAATACTTTCCTGTCTGTGTCTGCTTTAGTTAGTTTGGTTTATTTCCCTCCTGGTTCATGTATATTATCAAAAACCGCATGATCTCTCTTCTTAAAGCTGAAAAATATTCTATTATATACATATATATTGTGTACACATATATACAGTATATGAAAAAATAGAATAGGTATTCATTGTATTTCAAAGATAAAATCTTAGTTAAATATCTACAAATACTACATATCAAAAAATAACATGTTAATGAGGATGTTGATAAGGAGAAACTTGTACACATTGTTGGTGGAAATAAAATAAGGATCTGGAGAGATGGCTCAGGGGTTAATAGCATTTTTTACTCTTGTGGAGGACCCAGGCTTGATTCATATATATATATATATATATATATATATATATATATATATGTATATATATATATGTATATATATACATATATATATGCAAAACACTCATACACAGGAAATAAAATAAATAAATCTTTTAAAAATTAACACAACCAGTTGGTAATGCAAGTTAAGATGGAAACTGAGTTAGGCATAGAACTTTAAACACATCGAGATAAAGAAACAATAGAATATTATCAGTTGCCAAATACATATGGACTGGACACCGGGAATCTGTGTTATACCTTATAATTTTTATAATTGTTGCCTAATTGTTCTTATTGTTTTGTGTTGTTTTCATTGTTATAAGAAAAAGAGCTTTTAAAAAAAATGTTTATTCACTACTTCAAGCCACATCTCCATCACAGTGCCCCCTTCCACCCCTTCCAGTCTCACCCTCTCCCCTCCTCCTCTTCCATCCTACTCCTCCAGAGTGGGGTGTCCCCACATATGAGTCTCCCACTCCAGTTCAACAGTCACATGAGGGCCAAGAGCCTCCTCATATACTGGGGGCCTACATGGCAGCACCACTAGGGCAAAATGTCTCATCAACAGGCAACAAAGTCTATGTTCCTGTTCCTTTTGGTGTGTTGGTTGTAAAATAGTTATCCTGTACTATATAGCTAAAAATCCAATTATAAGTGAATGTATGCCATGTGCATCCTTCTGAGTCTGGGTTAGTTCACACAGGATGAGCTTTTCTAGTTCCATCCATTTGGCTGCAAATTGCATGATTTCGTTGTTTCTGATGGCTGAGTAGTATTCCATTCTGTAGATGTACCACAGTTTTTTTATCCATTCGTTGGTTGAGGGACATCTGGGTTGTTTCCAGTTTCTAGCTATTACAAATAAGGCTGCTATGAACATAGATGAGGCAATGTCCTTGTGGTTTGGTGAGGAATCATTTGGATATATACCCAGAAGTGGTATGGCTGGGTCTTGAGGTAGAGCTATTCCAAGTTTTCTAAGATATCACCAGACTGATGTCCATAGTGGTTGTACAAGCTTGCACTCCCACTAACAATGGAGGACTGTTCCCCCTTTTTCTACAACCTCGCTAGCATATGCTGTCATTAGAATTTTTGATCTTAGCCTTTCTGACAGGTGTGAGGAAAAAGAACTTTTTATTGGACTAAAGGGGGGAGCTGTTAGGGGGAAAAAGATACACTTTAAAATTTTAAAATAGCAGATAGGAGGGTGAGGGGAAAGAAGGTAGGGAGTGGGACCGTGAGGGGACTATAATTGAGATGCAACTTGAAGAAATAAATAAATTTTGGAAAAAAATTTAAAAATAATAATTAATAATGACTAATACAACTATAGTGAAAGCAAGTGAAGAGAGATTCCTCAAGATATATGTTTTCCAAAACATGTATATTCCTATATATATATATATATTCAATTAACATTTCCACCAACAGGGGTCAAGGAGAGCTTTCCTTTTCTTCACACCCTTTCAGGTACTGCTGCCTTGATTTCTTAATTGTAGACATTCTAACAAGAATGAAATGATACCTTAGTGTGCGTGTGTGCGTGTGTGTGTGTGCGTGTGTGTGTGTGTGCGCGCGCTTGTGTTCTACTCCACCACTCTTTATCTTATTCCCTTGAGATAGGATCTCTCACTGAACCCAGAATGAATGAGGCTAGTAGTCAACAAACCCCATAATCTTCTTGTCTCCAATCCCCATAACACTGGGGTTACAGAACTGCACAGCCACACCAGCTTTCTATGGAGGTGCTGCCATTTGAACTCAGGTCTTCTCGATTCCATAGCAAATACTCTTACCAGTGAACTATCTCCCTAGCTCCCCTATAGTGATTTTGATGAACATTTCCCTAACGTTGACACAGCTTTTCCGTATCCTAGTTGGCCATCTTTATGTCTCCTTTAAAGATGCCTCCTCAAATTCTTTGCTCATTTCTTGATCGGGTTGTTTGGTTTGCTGTTGAATGATTTGAGTTTCTTGCAAGCTTTGGATATTAGCCACTTGTCTGATACTTTATTTGTCAACATCCATTTTCCAAGGCATGGATTGACTTCTCATCTTGTTGTCTCCTTTGTGGCAGCTGCTGCTTTACTGTGGTCCCACTAGATTCCTGTCTCTGCTTCTTCTCCCTGGGTGTCCTGTGCAGAACTACAGTCCCCGGCCAATGTTAGGACTTTCCCCACTTATTTTCTTCTAGGACTTTTATGGAATGTAATATGTATGTACCAACAATTAGGTCTTTATTCTGGGTTGATTTTATTGGATGGGGTCAAACAAGGGAAGAATCGGGCTTTTAGTCACCTCTTCCTAAATGACATGATTTGTGTCATAAAAGACATTCCTAATTTTCATGGAAACTATCTTGCTCTATCACCTTTCTGAAAAAAAGATACAAGGGGTATTGTTTTTGTAGTTCATATTTCTAAAAATGGCTTTAATTTAAACAATTAGTTTTCCTAAGTTTGGTAGGTTATACATTCTAGATGGGATTTTGTTTTCTTAAGGAATCTGAGGTCATTCATTGGTCCCTTTAACCTCCTAGAGCTACATGTTCCAGCTAAGAAATCTGGTTGTGGTCTGCGCTTCAGCTGTGGTCTGCTTTTCCCTTCTAGGTTGCTGTCAGCTCCTATTTTATTTTTTTCTTGGTGTTCTGAACATTTTCAACAACAGCCACTGGTGTGAGTCTGTCCCTGACTGCTTTGTCTGGAACTCGCAGAACTCTTCCACTCTGAAACTTCAAGTTCCAGGAAATATTTTAGAATCATTGGCTGAATTTTGCCCTTTGTTTCTCTCCTTTCTTTCTAAAGCTCCATTTATTTGGATGTTGGACCACCAGGGCTATATAACATTTTGTTTTGCTGTTTCATATAATTCTCACCTCTTCTTGTTTTCCTGGGAGACTGGCTCAGTTTTATTTTGCTCACTTTACTGATTTTGACATTTCTGTTTTCTTAACTTTTATTATCCATGGACCTTTTCCAGTCTTTCCTCCTCTATCTCCCCTTCCCTTTCCCACCTCTCCCCCTTCTCCTTTGCACAACCTTTCTCATCGTCCTTTTCTTCTTCCCAAGTGTGGGAATGGAGCGCAGGGTCTTGCACATACTAGACCCCAGCTCTTTGGATATCCTTCCTTCCTTTTTTAGTGTGTGTGTGTGTGTGTGTGTGTGTGTGTGTGTGTGTGTGTGGTGAGGTGGTCACTGTTGTTAGTTTCTTCTGGCTTTACGACTGCAGTGTTTTCTCTTAATTCTCGTAGCAATGATAATGGGAGTTATTTTGATTTTCTCAATGTTTGCTTTTGTCTGCTCTCTGTTATGCTTCATTTGATTTCTGTATGTCTTAGTAGAGGATTTCGTTAAACTCCTACCTGTGTTTAATTTTTGGTTTATATTAAAGTTGATTCATAAATAACGACAACAGATTTTACTTTGGGCAATTCTGCTGAGTACCTTTCAGGTGTAAGAAACTCAGATATTTCCTTTGGACTAGTCAGAACTCTTAGTAAAGGTGACTTCAGGCTCTTGCCGTAATAATTTAGGTGGGACTGACTGGTCTATGAGCCTTGATGGAGAAGTTAGGTTATGTTTATGCTGTTCTGTGTGCGCACGAGAAAATTTTCTTAATGGCAAGGATTCTATCTTCTGTGCTTACTGCTTCATCTAGTATACCCAAAACCTGGCAAATATTATATGCATAGTAAGTATTTAATGAGTACTACTTGGCAGGCCAGGTAACTAACTTGACTGGTTTGACTTCTGGATGCCATAGAAAATGCAAATTTTGACAATGATGTCATTGTAGATGTTTCTACAAAGAAGAATTTAAGACTAAGAAATTGTGAAGTACTCTTAACTGTATATTCTTCATTCCATTGTGTATCCATTTAATTTTTAATTATTTATTCTATATGTACATATGTGTGTCTAACTGCATGCATATGTACTGTGTGCATGCCAGAGGTCATCTGTTCCCTGGAACTGGTGTTAACAACCATTACAACATCAGAAGCTGCCTGATGGGTGCTGGAAACCAAACCTGGGTCCTTTACAAGAGTAGCAAACACTTTTAATTACTGAGCCACCTCTCCATCTCCTTATTTCAACTTTACAATAATTCTTCTGGATTGCTTTCATTACAAACTTAAAAGGAAATGGACTGATAATAGGATACTAGAGGGCTTTAGGAAGACAGTGGCATACAGTATATGATAACTTTTGTTTTGTTTTGTTTTGTTTTTTGAGCAGAGTTTCTCTGTGTATCCTTGGCTGTCCTGGACTCACTTTGTAGACCAAGCTAGCCTGGAACTCACAGAGATCTGCCTGCCTCTGCCTCCCGAGTGCTGGGATCAAAGGCGTGCGCCATCATGCCCAGTGATTTTTTTTTTTATAATGAACTTAAATCTCTTGCTTTTATTTCATTTTCCAGTCTCATTCAAATACATATACCAAATACAGTGACTTTAGGACTGATGCAATTTCCTAATTTTTTTTGATCATCTATTCCTTATTGTTTGAATGACAAATGCCTAGTCCAGTTCAAATGAATCAATTTTGTTCCTTAGAAATGTTAAAATTCTGTTTTTGAACAGGAATACAAGTGATGATAATTGTCTAGCCACTTCAGTTTTTGAGTTTCCATAAGGGAAAAGTGTAACATTGTGTGGGAGAGAGTGGGGGAGGATAGAAGGAAAAGAAATTCAGAGAAATGATTTTCACTTTCACTAACTAGGATTATGTTCCACCAAGTAGCATTGTGTACTTGTTTTAATTCATTTGAGCAGCATTTGTGGAGCACCTACTACCTAAATCAAGTTGTATTAAACCCTGAAAACTCACCCTGTCCTCTCTAGGCCTTCATTCTTATGCTATAAAGGATGAGATCTAACCTTGCATTCATTAAACCTATAGTTAGGTTAAAAGTTATAAATTGTAATAGGTGAATGATAACAAAAAGCAAAGAGAAAACTCACCCTAGAGTTAAAATCAAAACTCACTTCAATCTTTAGGTTATTCCTTTTAGTGTAGTAAGGACCCTTGAATATAGGTACAAGTTAATAATTCTGTACAAGTTAGGGAAAAAAAGCTGGAAATACTGGTAGACATGTCAAGAACATGGCAGGATAGGGATGGAAGCCAGGTCTCTTGCATGTTGCTTCAGAGAGGCATGAGTGTGCCTTATTACCTTACTGAGTATTTTTTTTCCTTTTTTGTATGTTGGTCATTCAGAGTTATAAACAACAGTCAAAGCAAGAATCAGGCTTAGAGGTTGAGGGCCTGATTCTAAGTTCCTCCTCTTTTAGAATCTTCGTTAGATTAATTATGAATGAATTTATTTCTGGGGAGTAAAGTCATCTATATCTTGTTTTTATTTTTAGATTTATCAAATGTAATTCCTCACAAACAAGATGGAGACGACAGTGATGGGTTTGTCCATTGAAAATATATAAAATCCACATGTCTGTATACAGTATCTTTTCTGTTTAAACTTTCTAACCTAGTGGGCTGTGGTCCCTGGACAGTTCTGATCATTGCCATGGATCCCTTCTTTCTGGGTCTGCTTTGTTTTTGTCCTTCCCTCCTTCTTCTCCTCCTTGGCCCCCTTCCTCCCTCTGTTTGGTAGGGCAGACCATCCTCTCAGGCAAGGACAGGAAGGAAAGTGAACAGTCATCCCAGGGGGCCGGACTAATGGGGGTTGTGTGGATCTTTCAGCAGGGCTTGTCAATGAGAATCAGGCATGGGAGGTCTCTTCCACTGGCACTCTGACCTCTTGGTAAACTATTTGTTTTTCCTTGTATTGATTAAAAAAACAAGCCACCAGTGCTAACTCCCTGTCAACCAAAGCCTCGATTTTTAAGAATCTCCCACATTTCAAATACACTATGAAAAAGATGCCAGATACTCCACCTTATTTAATCTCTGCAATTCAGGTAAACCTGACTATTGCTATACTTAAAAAAACAAAAAACAAACAAACAAAAAAAAAACAAATAAGCAATCTGAACCATAAATTTAAATAATGAGTAGAATAATGCTCCAACTATGAACCCCGCCCCAAACAAGCTTTTTTGTTCATTGTGGGGATCTAAGACCCGAAAAACATTTCACCTTCTTTACAAGTTAGTTCTGGCGGGGTACTCTCCTCATTGGAACAAATGCCAGCTATTGTTTTTCTTAGGTGATTCTGTTGAGTATGGCTTTCCCCCTTCTGTTCCAGCATTCGAAAATAAAACTCAGAACCCCAAAGCAACTTGATCCCTGCTAGTTTGAATGTAGCTACACTTTACAGTTGAGAGAAAACCTCCAGGTTGTATACCTATGGAGGTTACTTAATAAAAATAGCTAGAATTATGGTGCTTCTGGCTGTGTTTCCAATAGCTATGTGATTGCTGCACTGGATTGAGTTACCAGGCCTTTGAATTGTGACCTTCCGTCTAAAAAAGCTTTAGAGGTTGCCCTTTATTTTCCTCAGATTTGGGAGGCGAGGGAAGGGGGAGTGAATGCAGTTTTAAGGAAAAAAAGAGCTTGATGGGCTATTTTCCCCCATATCTGACAGCTTCTTTAAAAAAAATAATAAGAGTTCCTTCATTCAGAAGACTTAAAAACCAACCCTCATATGCCTCGGGAAGCCTGGAGTGCAGCTTAATGTGATTATTTCCGCAGCGAACAAATCAAGTGTTTGTCATGTAGTAGCTATTAGGGTCAAAGCACATCACACTGGGTAACTGAAATTAAGGCAGGCATAGGGGAAGAAACTGATCATGGCAAAGCAAGCTATCCATATAATTGCCTGTTACAAACTCAGAACTCTTCTTTTAATGTTCAAAAAAGTTTTGAGGATATGTGTGTGTGTGTGTGTGTGTGTGTGTGTGTGTGTGTGTGTGTGTATCTTTCCTACATGAGGTGGATAATTTACCTCTTCTAATAAATGATGCCAAATGCACCCATACTTCCTGATTTACTGATTTCGGGTTTAAGGAGTCCTGATGTTTTTTCCATTGACCATTTAATATATTTGTGTGTTTGAACCAGTGAGCTAATTTGCAATATATCTTTACAAATAATCTGACACTATAGACTGATGTTATATGATATGTATGACTATCTAATCATATATGTATAGTTGAAATTATATTTATATGAATATATATATATATAATTTTTGTATAACACACATCTTTCTGCATGGATTTACTTTATAGCATTTGACCTTATTCCAGAATGATGACATAGCCAGAAGCCAGCAATGTCTCAGTGCTCCATCTGCTGTTTAGAGGTGACTTTGATCTGCTATTTAAAAAAAAAAAAAAAAGAAGCAAATTCCTAAACCAGCAGTATGGGGAGAAAAACACCCATCTTATTAAAAACTAGCATTCAGGTATACATGAGGGTTCCAGCACTCTGCCCAAAATACAGTCAGTGCTTGGACAGCAGTCTTGTCCTTCGTTCTGCGAGCTGCTCACTGTGATTGAAGAATTTAAAAACTGGGAGCTCAGCTGTCTCGAAACCTAGAAAACGCAAAGCAAATTTCCAGATCCTCTTACATATTATGGGAGGTGCTGACAAGATTGGTTTTGCCCATGGCTTAGAGAAGAAAAAAATGCTGAAGACGAGATACGCTGGGTTTCCTAGGTAGCTTCATGTCAGCAGAGATCTATTTTACAGGGTGGAAAGGCAAAAGGGCTTGTTCTTGAGACTAAACACATTCTCCCAAGAATAATTATTTACATATTTTTGACAGAAGGAAGAAAAACTAACTCTGCTTGCTATTTTGGAAAATCATATGATTTTGCAAGAGAAAATCTATTGTGTCATATTTTTCTTAAAATGTCTATAGCACCCATGTCCTTTCCTGAAGAAGAAATAATAATAATTTCCCCTGCTCATGCTTTCATTATCAGTATCAAGATGTGCTATCCAAAGCTTGTATTAAGAATAATAATTTTTTAAAAAAAACATCCTATAGGCAGTCATTGCTAGAGAGGATAACAAGTTTTCCTCTCTAAATAAATAAATGGTCATGATTCATACGTAGAAACCAATGTGCTTATTATGAGGTCAGGAAATGGGTTCTATTTTCATATTGTGTTGGTATGAAGACTATAATATTTATGAAAATAATTTTCCATGATACAGCTAATAGTTAGTAATTGCCTCCTTAAATTTACTGTTAAAAGCTATTCATGTTGGACTTTGAATGGAAAACATTTAGCAAATGTTGGTAGACATTTTGCTTGGTGGATTTAACATCATTCTTAAAATAAATAGAGGATGTTTTTCTTGGTTGTGTTTCAACTGAAGGGTACTTGGGAGCTGGACCCTCACTGTAGATTTCATGCCAATGGGGAAAGAAAGCACACGCCACAGAAGGGACCAGTCCATAGACCAGCAAGCCTCATCACATCAGCCACTCAGTTACCTCCCGAAAGGGGTCCACAAAGATGCTCCCACTGTAGGGCCATGGTGTAGAGCAGGAGAAAGAGAAACATAGCAGAAAGCAGGAAGAGTTAAAGGATGATATTTTGGGATATTTTCTTTCCCATTCTACTTCCAACAGTTTGAGTTGCAAGACATTATATATTGTGATTTTTAAGCATGTGAGAGGAAGAATGACAGGACTTTGCTTTGGGAGAAAATGCATCCATTCGTCTTTAAGTGCTAATTATATTGTGAAACTCACTGACACTATTCTTGAGAAACAGTCGGTCATCTCTTAAGAATCCTATGTGCAGAAAAAGTAGTAAAAGGACTTTCCCAGGATGGCACAGGTGCTTTATCCATTCAGAGAAAACAGAAATAGAAGGAAAACACATCTTTTACTGGCAACTTCACAGCCCTGCAAGCAATCTGCTGTCATTCCTGGAATGGAAGGAGCGTCATTTAGTATGCCTTGGCCTTTATTTTCTCAGCACTTCTCATGTTGATATCATTTAATCAGCTGTTTACTCCTGTAGGTTGAGAAATTTTCCCCTTGTATTGTTCCAAGGACTATCTTGCATTTGACCTTGTCTAAGGACATTTGTTGATTTTTGTGAGCCCATCTTTATGTAAAATTCTCTACTAATCTAAAAGTACTGGGAACATTTATGAAAATGACAGACTTCTCCTGTCTAACTGGGAGCATATCCAAGCAAGAGCTACCCTGGCAGATAAAACATATTTGGTGGTGAGAGGATTTTAGGAAAGATCTTTGCTTCTCTGTTAGGGTATTCAAACATCCCATTCAGGCTGAACTTTTCAGCAAACTTTCTTCAGCTTTCTTGTACTCTGTATGGCTGATTTAGGAAACAGTTTGGTTCTCTGTGGTATGTGATCAAGTTATATAACAATGGTTGATGAAAACTTCATAATATTACCTTTTGGTTATTTACCGAAGAGTAACTTACTTTTGATTCAAGCTGTGTATTGAATAATTACTATATATTTGGAGTATGAAGTTAGTAACCAGACCAAATTTATAGGTAAACATGTAATTGTTTTTAATACATCTAGTTTTGCTTTAGAAAAAGAAAACGATTTAAAAGTGGTAAATAAGCATATGGCTATTTCTTTTAACCAGTGACTAAGCTGTGTGTCACATAATTATGAGGTATGAGCTATATTATACCCATTAGTGGTCACATTAAATTCATCATTTCTTTCCCAATTTTATTCATAATTACATGCATCATTTCTTTGAAGGCATTTGTTTGGTTATTTAAATAAAAATTATTGAATTTCATTATAAAAGTGCATGTAATACAGTAAACTTGACTGCAACATAGGCAAGTAACTTGTGTGTAAAGCTGAGATGGTATTTTCTGCAGCTTTGACGTTGTGTAATTTGCACATTCTAGATTCTCCAATATCCTCTTTTATGGATCAGAGGAATAGCATTTCAACAATGCATGAATGAATGCAGTAACTGAATGTGAAGTTTAAGCCAGGGGTTAAATTTTATGTCTTAGGAAACTTAGTAATAAATTTGAGTGCAAAAGAAGTTACTGTCTGGGTGTTTGATATCATAAATAGAATTACTGTATCATTAGATTTTTAACTGACTACAATAGAAACCGCCATTACTGACTTTTTTTCTGCACATGCATTTTGGTATGTTGAATAACTGATACTTCTGGTCTAAGAGAGTGCTGTAGGTGGTGACATAACTCTACTTCTGATGCATACAAGAAGAGATCCAATAGCAATCAACTGTTTTCTGACCTGGCCTCCCAAATATGGTAGATGCCTAGCCCATGATTCCTTGCTGGTAGCACACAAGATAAAATCCTAGGTGACTTAGCAGTTGAAGCTGTCTCTTAGGTTTGACAAAGTGCCATTTTGCAAGGAATTTAGACTGACATCCTTTGACCGGGTGTGTGTGTGGGGGGGGGGAGAATGCCTGTATGGAATTTTGGTCCTCAGAAGAATTTAGTTGGGTTTTGTTTGAATCATTGGAATGGTGCTGTCCTTTACTAAATAGCAGAGCTAAGGTAAGGCTCCATCTGTCTGCTTTCTTAGTTGATGTGAAGTTACTGTGCTTTTGGTTTTTTAAATTCATACCAAGGTGAGAACTTCAAAGAAGGGTTATATGTTTTTTTAATAAAAAGAGAAAATAGAATAGTAATATTGGTGATGACAAAATGCCTTTTTTAAAATGAGTATAAAGATTTTATTTCAGAGTGAGTACTAGTTTGCCTTTACATTTCAACTGTGATATAGGACAGACAAGATAAGAGTCCACATAAAGGGATGCATTCTTTCAAGAGTCCAAATCGTCAAGTGGCTGAGTTCCTGACCTGGAAGTGGATTTTTGTGGGGTTTTTTTTTTTTGTTTTTTTGTTTTTTTTGCATAAAACATAGTTTCTTAAGTGAAGCTCAGCTCCTAGGTGTTACCACTTAGTTAATAGATTCTGATTTGATTAAGGTTATGAATTTTTAAGTTGCAAAGCAAGTTCCAGACTAAATGAATCTCTTCTCAAGACCCATTTAAAAATGTTAATGGTGAAATATCATCTGGGTCCTAGCCAGAGAACTGAAGCCTTTGGCCTCCTAGCAATCCTTGCAGAATCCACAGCCAGGCTTTCATTGTTAAGCTGCTAATAGCTAACACGTTTGCCCATTCTCCATCTACTTCGTAGAAACAGCTTTTTTTTTTAATCTTCTCCAGACCTGTTAGTAGGTACGTACTTTAGGAAGAAGTGTGAAGTTTTGAGGCCTATAAAAAAAAGTATTGGAAAAGTGTAAAAGCTAACGTGCAAGTACTCCCCAAAGATCTTAATTGGGAGCTACTGGCGCGGGAGGATGTGTGTGTGTTGACAGAGGTTCCCACAAGTTCTTCCCCCACAGCTGTTTATTCAGATAGCATGGGGTGCGTCATTTACATAATAATTTTTTTTTTTTTTTTAGCAGTAAGGTTGAGTCAGACCAACTCTGCTCCTCTCAATTGTTGTATTTAAACCAATAAGGTTAGGACAAGAGACTAGCTGTGGTCTGCGTTGCAAAAACAAAACAAAACAAAAAGCCCCGAGGCTTCGTGGGCAGACCTACAAGGCTGCGCAAACTAGTCGGGGGGGGGGGGCGGGGGGGATGAGATTGTGCCGTTTCTTTGTCTAGGCGTCTCAGATGCTATCTGCCGCTGCCGTTCGCCGGGGCGCAAAGCCGTTCCCAAACAGACCGCGGCGAGCTGATGGCTCCGAGCTTGCGGCGAGGTAGCGAGTGTGCAGGGCCACTTCCGACTGGAAGCCTTCCTGTGGCGGTGTGCGGTGACGGGGCCCTTCCTGGGGAAGGCGATCGCGTTCAGTCGCTCGGCAGTCCGAGACTGCAGCAGTGCCCGGGCGCCGTCCCCCGGAGCCCGGCGATCCCCGGCCCCCGCGCTCCGCTGCCAGCCGCACCGCCGCGCCTCTGAGAGCGCCCGGGTCCCCGCGTTCCTGCCCAGCAGCCAAACTATGTCAGGAATGGAGGTCTGCTAACACAGAAAACTCCGAGGAGCACACGCGTTAAACCCGTGGAGGCTGCAGATGTGAGCGCTGTAAGTACAAGCTGGGTGTCTGAAAATATTGTAGCGACCCAGAACAGCTGTCCCGGTGGGCAAAGCCCGAGATAACAGGAGCGCTTTGATGAGGGCTTTGACTAGTTTTCAAAGCAAAAAGCACTGTGGCTTGGGGGAAAATGATGACACTTTGTCCCTCAGACTTTAGTAGCCACGGGGGTTCGGTCGTCATAAAAGTTTAATCCTTACCCCCCCCCAAGTGATCGGAGGCATTAGAATCATTAAAGGATCATTGCAAATTAACCACTTTTGTCACGATCTTTATAAATAAGTAGAAAACTGGGTAATATTCTTGGAAGGGGATTATTTCATATCTTTTCTTAATTGTTGTACTAGCCTCACAATATTATTGCATGGCATTGAGGCAGTGTTAAATCCGTACATAGATGTATACGTACGTAAGGTATACTTAGCGGCATAGGTTGCACAGATGACTTTTTCTACCACTAGGTTGATAAATGGGGAAAGGTTTCCGATGGAAAACTCAGCAGGTCAACAATGAACTGATAACCATGTTTTCAAGAAAAGATATTTTTTTGTTCCAAAACACATTTACCAAACATGGTAAGCAGGCTCATCTCCAGTACGTGATACAATACATCTTCTTGATCTGTTTGTCCCTGTCTAGTCTTTTATGTGATTTTAGTTCACTTGGGAGTTAAACTCCAAATTTTGAAACTTTTGAATTTCTGTGTAAATCATTGCCCTTCGAAATCACTATCTGAATTGCTAATGACTCACAGGCTTACACTTCTTGGGAGGAGTTTTGAAGACAATTAAGAATTTGCAAGAATTCAATAAATTCTGAACTGTCATTGAGTTTAAAGTGTTTTTTAAGTTTCATTTCTTAAGATGGCCAGGGGTTTAGAAACTTTTTTTTTTTTTTTTGGGAACCATGGTGTGTAGCAGCTGTATAGGTTTGGAGTTGGTTTTCTAATGTCTTTCAGAGAAGGTTTTATTTTATACTTATGTGAGTCTTTCCCCTCACTGTTTAGAGTTTGGGGACGTGCACATATGAATAGCCATGCCTTTATATGATCAAACATTTGATATTTGACTTTCTTGACGTCTGAGTTCTCCTAAGGCCCAAAGTGTTTAGTAAGTAAGCAAGCAACCGTAGATTTTCAGCCTTTGAAAACTTTGTGGTGACAGACATAGACGTCTAATTGAGCCACCGTTCAGCTTTAAAGTGCCAAATGAAGTCAGCCGCGCTGTGGGTTTCACAGGCATGATAAATGATTTTTTGAAAAAGAAAATTTCCATTGGAGTGTGAAAATGTATTTCCTAAGAATACAATGGGAAGAGAAAAGGTTCTTGCAGAGGGAACAAAACCTCTCAGATAAGCAAAAGTATTTCGGTCAACATTGTCAATAATTGCTAATTTTGAAAAATCTTTTTCTTCTAAAGCTGAAGGCAGGAATGATGTATTCCAAATACTTGTTTGTTTTTGGTTTCAGAAGGATTGTGTTTTCTCATTTTCTTTAAAGGAGATAATGCAAAAAGCAATATAGGATATTGCATTAAGATAGTCATCAGTCGCGTTTGAGCATTTAGTTTATGAAAGCTTTGATAAGGAAATGCTGTGCTAACATTTGACAAGCATTTGCCTTTCTCTAGAAGCTCTTTCCCACTTTAGGGTGAGGTTTTTGTTTTTAAGAGCTGAGGTTTGTGTTACAACACTGAAAGCTAGAAATGCGGACGGAGGAGAAATGTAGCAAGACTATATTCTGCATGAGAAGCAGTCTTCCGGGGAAGGCACTTTTTCCCCCTAAAAAAAATGCATTCTGATTAGAAAATGACCATTGTCTTTCAAATTGGGGAGCACACAGGTTGATTTCTGTCGGACCAAACCAGCTTGCCTGCCACCTCTACTTAGATAGATAGAAGTTCAGTACTTTCACTTTGAGAGTTTCTTTTCAGCTTGAAAAGAAAAAAAGTTTTAAATTATAGTCATTTTATAAAAATTGCTTCTAGCAAGCGAAAAAGCCCATGGAAAACCCATAATTTAGACAAGTACCTACATTTTATTTGCTCTGTGCCGCTGAGATTTAGAATCTCTTTCCATTTACAGTTTACTTTTCACAGAGCACTATTAACTTTGGGGCATCAGCCATGATCTTCTGTCAGATGCTTTTGATTGGTAATTTAGCAAAGTATAATAAACATGCAAAAGTCATGAATATTTGCTCTGTATCCTGAGCTCTGTGGTAGGGAAAATGTGATAAAATGTGTACCTTAAGTCTTGTTTGATGATCTCTCAAAGCACGTTTGCCTTCTGGAAATAATTTCTGGGGTTGAAGAGCATGGTATTAACAGATTTAATGTGGCTATTCAATGGATTGACGAAGTACTATGTGAGGTTTAGCAAAATGAGAGAGACAAATTGAACATCAACAAAAGCTACATCTGTGAAGAATTATAAATTTAATTAGAAAAAAGGCAAACTTAAAAGACCTCATTAACTAATCAGAAGTCGCAGTTACTAGCGTAGGAGTCTTGAATTTAAATTCTAAGGAGCTCTGTTATCTTTTTCCTTTTTGTTTTCACAAGTCTGTCTGTCTGTCAGTATGCTACAACTGTGTGCATTCTAAGCAATAAGTTTTTTAAAAGCATTAAAGTGGATGACTTTGTTGTACTATGATTTGATCATTCATAATACAATGGCACTAATTTTGCACTCCTGAGAGTATTGGGATTAAAAATGTCAGATTAGAAGGTGGCAGGAATTATATTAACTTTACAGATACAACAAATAAGTAAGTACACCGAGTACCTACCAGAACTTTTTTTTTTTTTTAGAAATCATGAAGTCTACTTCTTTTGAATGAAAATATTCTTCATTAATTACTTTTGAAACGCACCTTGGTTTGAGAGCTTTAAATGCAAAAAGTTTACACAAGCATTGTCAAAACTGAGAGAAAATCTCCAGCCATCAGAAATAGGTGTCCTTTTTAGATAAGCCATTGGAAGGGTAAGGATGTCTCCCCACTGTGCTGTAATCTTGCAGTGCACATAAAAAACTAAAAGCATGTGAAGTGTAGCATTTTGTAAACTGTAACTAATTTCACTCACATCTGTGTCTAATTGTTGTCTGCATTCGCATTCTTGAGAGTAGATTTATTTTTCCTGGACCACGATGTGGGTTCAGCTGACCAGCCTAAGTGAGGATTAGTTGTTTTAAAGTTATTTTGATTAAAGAGTCATTTTTAAATACAGTAACACACAACACATGGTTTAAATAATCCTTGAGACACAAAAGAATATATCTGAAGTACACTTAATGAGAGGAAGATCATGGGCACGGACTTTCAAAACCTGCTCTCTGAAGTACAGTAGAAGGTAGGCTGTGAGCAGAAAAGAAATTCATTCTTAAGTGGCTTTTTTTTTCAATAAGAAAATAAGTTAGAGTAATTCTTGTTTGTAGGGTTTTTTTATAATTACCAAATTTGTTTAAAAAAAACTGAGAAATAGCAGGCTTTAAGCTTCAAATATAAAGACAACGTAACTTTCGAAGTTTGCAATGAAATAAAAGTTCTGTTTTCAAAATTATGCTTTCTAGCTGATTTTACAAAGGGGATGCATTGAACAGTAAGTATGCTTTAGCCTACTCTTAGGTAATTAAGCCAGGAGAATTCTTAAAATGGAATCCGTTCTCACCTATAATTTATTCCAGGTGTATAAAGTAGGAGAATTTTATCCTTGAGATATATCGCTGCAGTTTCTAAAGGAAACCATTTAATCTTACGTGAGAACATTAATTAAAAAAAAAAAAACTGTAGGAACCTGTTATCAAACAATGGACATCTGCAGCCATTAAAGCTAGTAGTACTCAGTAACTTTAGTTTCTCAAACATCTTAAAAATTGTTTTTGTCCTGCACGTTAAAAAAAAAAAAAAGCGTACCTAGAAGTTCCTGGTAACATTATCCAGGACATTTAGAGCTTAATGATGCTTTATTCTTGCTAGAAAGGTCGTGTTTCTTAATTTCATAAATCATAATTAAAAACTATCAGGACTCAACAGAAGATGTTTAGGTGGATAACTTTAATGTCATTTGAGACGCTTCAGTTCTCATCTTTGTTCTGCAGCCCTAATTGATGTCAGTTCAGGTTGAATGAAAATGCACATCAAAGATTTGGAATTCTGTGCCATTTTAAAAGTTAGGCAGTGTTCCTTCCTGCCTGCCCAAGCATTGGTGGGAGCTTGCTAGCAGGCAGCAGCCTGGCTCACCTCAACCTCATTACCTGCTGGTCCTTCGACTGCCTCTTAAGGGCAAAGGCTAGTTCTACATTGAATTAGTGGAGCTTGCAGTGAAATTTCTCAATTCAAATTTATATGGAAAGAAACTGAACATGCAGGCTGACTGGGCTGGTGAACTGAGTACTCAAATATGTATTCTGATTTTACTTCAGTCTAAAAGATGGGAAACACATATATACATACATTCATACACACGTGCACACAAACACACTTTCATGTTGTCCAGCATAGCTGTGTAAAAATACTCATTGGGCTTTATTTTGTCATAGCTAAACAAGTACATTGTTCATCCTGGGACTTTGGGTATGAAAACCTGCCTTTTCCTTGTTTCTTTCTTGAGCACAGCATTGCCTGAAGCTGTCTCATTGAATGTTAAATGACAAATAGTAACAGGGAGAAAACCTTCCTGATAAGGATAGGAAATGGTCAGGGGGCTAAGGGGGTGGGCAGGCTCTCTCTAGTTCAGCTGGCTAGACCAGAAGATGAAAGATTTCAGGATGCTGGGGGATTATTGCCCCAACTACTGCTGCTGTCAAACATACTCATTTGTTAATAGCTTTTTTTTTTTCTTCCCAAGCACCTTTTCCAAGCTGCTGGGGCAAGACTGCTTTGCGTGTTGACTGGGGGAGGGGTAATCCCGTTTGCAGCTGTCATAGGCCAGTGATGAATCACTAGCCCGTCATTTGACTGCCTTCCCCTCCTGACAAGGGGAGGAGGAGGAGGATAGACCTGCAGGAAGAAACAACAGTTGAGCCCTCCACTTAAAGACACTATGCCTTTCCCGGCTGCAGTACCCTCATTTTTCTCTTTTGGTTAAAAGTGAGCACTGTGGGGCTCAGCCATGTGCTCTGTATAATTAAGAGCTGACACTGAATCAGTTAACAACCACTTCTAATTTTCTACCCCTGGCCACAGGTGCAAACAACACATGCCAGTTCTGATGTTGCTCTTTCCTCAAGTTGCAGGTAAGGATTGCGTTGATATTCAACATTTCTGTAGCTTACCTTTCTGTGACCCGGATCTATTTTTGTCTAGTATTTCTTAATGATTTCTATTAATAGCAACAGCTTGCATTGGGAATGACCTAACAATTTTTGTGTGTGTGTGTGTGTGTGTGTGTGTGTGTGTGTGTGTGTGTGCGCGCGCGCGCGCGTTGTGTGCTTGTGTGTGTGTGCCCATGCATGTGTACACGAGTGCACTTGTTAAAAAATAATTGTGTGGGAAAGGCATAAGAAACTTGGTTTGAGGCAATTGCTATCTGTTGTTAGAAAAACTGAATATGGAACGATGATCAGGAATAACTGAATTTGAAGTCACTTCTTATTTTGAATTCAGATACTTGAGGAGCTTACCAAACAGTCAGTTTCAATGCATCCTCCAAATTAAAATGACCCCAGGTGAGGTGATATCAGCATTTTATGTGTAAGCTTAGGCTCCCTGGATTGTTATTCTTTAGGGGAAAAAATGTAACTTTTAGGATATAGTGAGTGGGCATTAGGCTTTAAAAGTTTGTGCTGTCAGAAAATAGAGCTGTATCTAATTAGTGACTTTAAATAGGTCCACTGTTCCTGAGCAAGAGTGGTAAATATGAGTTCTGATTATGAGTTGTGGCTTTTGGGCTCCTACAGCAAAAGCAACCTGTGAACTTAAGAGCACCTGGGAGGCATTGAACTGTTTTTAATGTGGCAAAAAGGCACAATTACAGCATTGCGTAGAACTGTCGTTTTGTTCTCCTACGTGACAGCTGAGGTGCTCCAAGTGCTAATGGTCTCACGGACCCTCTGTGTGTTGGTCTTAACCCTTTTTCAATTGGCTATGGTGTATGTAATCCGCAAAGCAAACAAATGCTCCGACATCATAATGTTTTAATGCTGCATTTGTTTCAAGGGAACTAGAGGAACAATTAAGTAGTGTGCCAGGGTAAACATATGCATCAGGGCAATCTCATCCCCTGTCACTGGGCTGGGGGTTGCAAGTGTTTTATTTAGTTTGGAGACCCATTAAATAACAATTGGGTGTTAAATCATAAAGGGAGCACCCAGTGCTAATTTATTAGATGAAACAGATTATACAGAATAGTGATTTATTTCTATTCCACGTGTTTATGTATTTGCGTGTTCATTTAGGAAATTCATGCTCTGGGGGATTGTTTTAATATAAAAATGACTGCATCTTTTCCTTTGACTGTTAAAATCGATGTCATTGTCTGACATTAGCTTACGACTTCAATTATACAGGAGGGGGAAGAGATTTTAAAAACTGCATGTGAAACTTGGACTACCTAGGGCCAGTCATGCCTAATACATACGTGTGAGGAAAGGACTAAAAGCAGATGCAAGGTGAACTATTTCCAGTCTAAGAAAACAGATACAATGGGACTTTTGTTTGAGTGTGTTTCAAAGGAGGTGTCAAGTCGTTAGCACATTAAATAGTGGTGTTATGAATTTCGTACATCTGTCCAACGGAAAGCTTCTTGTCTTCAGGTCTATGGAAATGCAGGATCTAACCAGCCCGCATAGCCGACTGAGTGGTAGTAGTGAATCCCCCGGTGGTCCCAAACTCGATAGCTCTCATATAAATAGTACTTCCATGACTCCCAATGGCACCGAAGGTGAGTGTGTCTCTTGTTGCTCTGCTCTTGTTTCTTCATCAGTGTGTGCCTTCTGACTGCGTGCAATCTCTGTCCTCAGAGTCATCAAACTGTCCCTTTGCTCCCGAGTAATTTCACTTATTCCAGGTCCCCTTTAAGTGGGACTCACATGCTACTGGATTATCAGGTTCTGCAGACTGGTTTTATTTTAGGAGATACATACAAAAATGTATTGGAATATATTCATGTGTATACATATAATACTTTTAACTTTGAATACATGTATTGTTGTTGACCTGGATGTCCCCATCACAGTATTATATTACATCATTTTGCTGTATGGCTACTGAAAATTTGGAATTATTTCATTTTATTTTCCATTTTGTTGGCAAATGCAACCAAATTTTTTTTTTAATGTCAACATTGAACTGGATTACTTCTTAAGATCAGCAAAACAGTTTTTGTGTCCAGTATTCCTGTGGCTTTGGCCACTATACTATAAACAAGAAAAAGCTAAAACTTAATACCTATAAAGCATGCAAGTCTATTTGGCAAGTATGAGTAACATTTATTCACTTTCTTGAAGATTGAGAGGTATACTTTAAACATAATTATTTTAATATAATTAGTACATATGAATGTTCATGTAAATTGTATGTAAATAGAAGCATCTACTTCAATCCATATATATTTCAATCTAAACATAGAGGTTTATGTGCACACATTACTGTCTGTTGTGCACAGCCTCTTGGGTGCTATGTATATTTTAATAACTCAGATGCATGGAAGGGTATGTTGCCCATTGCATTGCTGGCGACTGTGGAAAAAATCTTCAGTGATATTGTTGTTTATTCATTTGTTGTTAAGCCTCAGGATATTGATGGATTCATTAAATCGGTTTTATTAGAAGTTTAATGGATTTATCTGTGCTAGAATTTCATTCATAGTAAATTTATTCCTGCCCAGTGTTTATGCAGAATGGCTCTTGTGAAAAGTAGAAACTTTGGGATGACTTTAGCAACACACTTACTCTCTGGAGAAAGCACCATTCCACTGCAAACTTCTATCCATGTCAATCGTCAGACAAACTGAAGTTTAGATGAGTGCAATTTTAATGTATACATAGAGTGTATAGGACTTGCGCAGTAAGAGCAAGTGATCAGTCTTGTTTTATCTCTTGGTTAACTCTATCTTCAGGTGAAAGCCTGGCAGCACAGAAAAGGTCTGCAACAATCACACAGCCCACTGAGAGACCACCTCAGATGGGCCCAGTGGATTGTCTGGGTGATGTGCAGCCAGTGAGAGTCCATAGGTACAAACCCATCCCTGTCAAACTCAAAAGGACAACCACTTAAACAAGGAAGACTAAGCCTGTTAAGCTATCTTGAGTCATACGATTTACCAATATGTATGGGGAGAAAGAATTATAAAACGTTAACTCTTTGTATATGATACAGTAAAATAAGAGTAAGAAGTTTTCATCTGTTCAACATGTTACTGACAAGTCAGCTACTGTTTCAGCAGAGTACCTGGGTCTGTGAGGTGTTCCTTTGGGTGGGTTGTGGGAATGAGATGTGGCTTTATTTTAAAGAAATATGGAGCACCAACAACTCTAAATATTTATATTTCATACCTTGCTGTCTCATCCATATTCATGAATACATTCTATTTTGTAATATTTTTACATAATTAAAATTAGCTTGGAAAATCAAATATTCTAGATAGATTTTACCATTGCGATTGCATGAAACATTCAAATCTGTGAGATACTTAGAAATAATTTCTTCTTCCTTCCTTCCTTTCTTCCTTTCTTTCCTTTCTTTTTTTCTTTCTTTCTTTCATTTACTTTTCTTTTTTTTTTTTTTGAGATAGAGCCATACTATGTAGATCTGACTTTTCCTGAAATTCACTATGTAGAATAGGCTGACCCTGAACTCACAGAGATACATCTGGCTCTTTTCCTCCTTAGTGCTGGAATTAAAGGCATGATGTATCACTACCCCTGGTTCTTAGAAATAATGCCTTATACAAACAAACAAACAAAAAATCCAAGTTAATTGTGCAGACTCTGATGATGTGATACAACCCAGCACTAAGAAGTCAGAGACAGGAGGATCAATCAGGAGTTCAAAGTGAGCTTCAACCATGGAAGTGAGTTTGAGGCCAGCATGGACTACAGGAGATCCTGTCTCAATGAATAGAAAATCTTGACTGTTTTAGGTCTCAGAAATGAACCTTCAAGACCCAGTTTCCAAGGAGTACATAGCTGTTCACTGCATCCTGTTTTCAGGCTTTCTTTACCAGTGTGCTCACAAAGGCTCTGTATGCTGGGATGTGGTAGGTTCAGAAGCAAAGTTAGAAGGTCTTACTATAAATTATTCTGAACACTAAAGGAATATTTTTGTCAGTTTACTGGAAAAATTAGATCTCTTTTTTTTAGCATACAGCTTAAAATTATGGTCCTGATTTTTTCTTCTGATCTATGTTATATGACTTTAGTTCCAGGCATATCAAAACATTCTAGATTATTAAATTTGTGAATCAATTTGTCATGATCCTTTTCTGTTTCATCCTATTCTTGTTTCATTTCTCTCAGCCACCACCATAGGAATTGTGCTTGAAATTAGTGAATTTATTAACATCTGGCACACTTCCCTGGGATATAGTCATTATAGATTTTCCTATTACTTCCTGAGATATGATTTAGTTTGGAACTGAAGTGTTCATCAGTGTATTAGAGGATCAGGAAGGAAAGAAAGAAATTTATTAAGACTATCCATTAAAATACCATCTCCATTCCATAACAAATACTTTATTTCTCTGTATACAACACACACACACACACCATACCATACACACACACACCACACACAATCACACACACCTACACGCACCATGGTAGGTATTTAAGAGACTTCTCAGCAGCCCAATTGAAAATGATCAGCAGAACTTATACTCAGCTTATAGTTGGCTTTCACTGACTCTACATGGGTAGTCTTCTCTTATTCAGAGCTGATTTTTAAGCTTCCTGCCACCACTTGTCCATATCACGTGGCTAAAAAAAAAAAAATCTCCTCTATGAAAACCATAGCTTCATCTTAAGAATAAACAAGAAATAAAATGGAGAGGCAGAGAATATTAAGTTTCTTCTGACCTCTGCTGCCAAATTATCCCAGGACTCAGGGCATGTAGGTTTTATGCTCGTAGGCTAGAGCCTGTTTTCATGGTTTGCATCAGGGAAAAAGACAGAAGCACACCAAGCTCCAGGTTGGAGAACTGTGGTTCTTTGTTTGCCAAACACAATGTTCTTGAGTTATAATAATCGAATGTTGCATGTTTGGAAACTTCAGCTCTTTGGATTTTTTTTTTTTAATTCCAACATTTCTGGTTCTGTTGCAAGTCACTGCTGGTGATACCCAGCTTTTAAACCTTTGAATTGTAGAACACAAGTAGGTAAACACAGTTAACTAGTGATATCCCTGAGTGCTTGACTGACAGTGGGAAAGAACTGTTGGAAGAGACAAGTTTCCAGGGGAGTTGATGAATATTTCAGTTACTGTTGAACAGGTTAATTCAGGAGAGACTGGTGAATGGTTACAAGCACAAGCTATGATCCTGAATGTTCTCCCCTAGTCTTCTGAATTGTCTTCCAAGGTACAATGGAAAAGACGTTTTCCAGAAACAAAAAATGTCACCTCTCTTCACCCTGTATAATCAGTTCCCAGTACACACTTGCGCGTGCGCACACGCACACGCACACGCACACGCACACGCACACACACACACACACACACTGATAGATATTTAAGTGCAGCAGCCCAAATGAAAACAGTCCCAGCTCCATCGAAATTGAATGACCAGCAAGCCTTCCGTGTAGTTTACGGTTGGCTTTGGTCGAATTTACATGACTTGACTGTTGTTATTTTGCAGGATAGTTTTAAAGGCATATGCATTTGGATAAAGTTAGCTGAGTAGCGATGTGTCCAGTGTGAAAGAAAGGGGGGTTTTTCTGGTGTGGGTGTGTGCTCAGGCTTGTGTTGTTCAAAGCCTTGTGTTGATATTCATGGGGTAAGAAGCCTTTGCAAACCATTTTCCTTCTGAAGGACTCTGGGGTCACAGCAGTAAAGGGATTTTTATTTATACACCTAATTAGGGCCTTGTTTGCAAAGCAGTGAATTTTTTTTTTTACATCTTTGCTTTTTTCTGATTGTCTTAAATTCACAGAAACTTGAGATTGATGGGTTCGATACTGCCAATTTGAGTGTTTATTTTGGTTGTATGTGGCTGTGGGGAAAAGGCCAAAAAAAAAAAAAATGGCATGAGTGGAGCTCAGACCTGAAGCTCACGGTTTTCTCTTCGTTGTACTGTACATTCAGATTCCAACCCAAGAAGCTTCCTCGGAAACAGACGAATGTGTTTCTAAATGATGTAAAAGCAGAGGTAGCAGGAATTCTTTCAACCATTCATCTCAGGAGTTCCTACAGCAATTCAAATAGTAATTTCAAGTTGGTGTATCAGATTTCCAAGATTGTGATCTTGACTTAGGTGTCTAAATTGCCTGCATCAAAAATTTATTCAGTTGTGTTTTGCATATTTTAGGGTGGCAGGTTAGTTCAATTAGCCACATCTCTATTACTAGAATCTATTTTAGGGCAGTTCTGTAATTTCTACAAAGCTTAGGATACTAGCAAATTATTTGAATTAGTTTTCTTCCCTATATGTTTCAGTAAAATATAGCTCTGGCTGATGAGAATATCTTTAAGCAATCTTGTTTACAGGAAGTCGCTGAACCAAGTGAGCGTGTACAGTTAGGGGCTGAGGCTGCTTCCCACCAACAGCATTTGTATGTCTGTGGTGAGAGTGTACAGTTAGGGGCTGAGGCTGCTTCCCACCAACAGCATTTGTATGTCTGTGGTCAAATATTCTGATGTCAATAGAAACATGTTAATCTAATTTTACCCTTGTTTACATTCTACACATAATTCAGTTTCTGGGAGATTAAGGGACACTATGAGGAAAGGCATTCCTAAATAAACATTTTTAGAGTTTTGTTGATAGCCACAACATTGGCTTCTTAAAATTACTCTAAAGCAAAAGCTATAAAGGAATAAAATTATTAGTCAGAATTTAATATTTGCTACATTTTATATACATGGAAATAATTCTCACATGTCTGTTAATAGTAAAAATAGCTGTTTTAAGAATAATTTGTTGGTCATTGCACTGACTGTTCACCACATTTTGCTTTACTAAATCTTCAGAAAATTCCTGGAACTGGGCAGGAAGAAGGTTAAGAGTGTGGGTTTGAATCCCAGCTGCGTGGTGTCCCAGCTGTAGGAGCTGGGACAGGTGAGCCACCATGTGACTAGGTTTTGTCATCGGTGAGATGAGGAAGGCAGCAGGTCTCACACTAGGCTTGCTTGCCATGAGCATGTAATGCAAACCTTGTGGCGTATTTGGAACTTACCAAGCAAGGACTTACTGTGTCTATTAAAATTAACTGCTAGGCCATATGTAAATAATAGTCACTTCTATGGTATGATTCCTGTTTCACAAAGAAAGCTGTAAAAAGTTAAACGCCAAGTTTCAAAGCACATACCTTGTAATGGGTACCCCTGGAATCTGCACTGGTATTTGAAGAGCTGCTGGCAGAATCCAAAGCCCAGGCTTTTCGGAATCACTGAGGTTTTCTCTGAAGAGACGACATGCATGACCTTCCTTAGTGATGAACCTCTGACCATGCTCATGCATTCAGCATGGAGGATGTCATTCAGTAGTGAACAACAGACCACATACAAGTGGAGGGCAGAGACCTTGATGGAAAAGGGACTTCAGGCTAAGGATGACTGCCTAGGATAGTTATGTCTGTGGTCTTGTGTGTGACTCTGGGAGATTCCTTCTGTGTCCACACATGTTCAGCATATTGCTTCAATTGCTTGACTTTAGGGGAGCGGCCTCTAACTAGTTTTCAAAGCTTTCGACTTAATTATAATTCTGTCAGCCATCCTCTGCTTGCTGTAAGCCTCTTGGAGATGAAAAGGAGGTGGGAGGCCAGCCCTGCTTTTCATTATAATAGCCATTATTATATTCACATTTGTGAAATTCAAAAAGTATTTTTGCTACTGCTTGGAGTAAATATCTTCTACTTCAGGAATTTTTTTTTTTTTTCAGTGGATAGTGATGTGGATGGTCCCATTTCTTTTGGCTTTGAGAATCAGATGTGGACAGCTAGAAGCTATGCATGGTTGGAAGAAAGAAGATGGTTTAGGTCAGAGGATTAAATGGGTGGTGTGAGTGGACCAGATGGGGAAACGTCTGTTTTCACCTGTCACCTGTTAACAAACCAGCCTTATTGTGATAAAACCTTCAGGTGCTTGTTGCCTTCAAGTAGCCCTGGGGTTTCCAGGCACCTCGGCTGCTTGATAATTAGTGACTAGATTCAGACTGTGTTTGGTTCTTCAGTTGCTGATAGAGAAGCAGAGCCCTGTGTTATCTCTACCCTGGTTCTTCTGTATGAGCAAAAGTGTGTCTGGCACAAAACATCCTGTCTTCTGGAAGAAAACTATGGTTCCTTCCAGGAATACATGTGAACTTTTAGGCAAATCCATGCCTGTTATAAGTGATTCCTGATTCCTTATAATATCCAAGGATGTCTTGGTGGTGAGCAGAATGAAGGGTTAAAGGTTACCTACCTCTCTGCTAATTCTACTCAGTGATTGGTAGATACCACCTTTAGGAAGAGAGAATTTTAGTTAGGAAAATTTAACCAAGGATTTATGTGCAGTTTTAGACTTAGTTTTATTTCATGCCTCCACTATCCATTACACACATACAAAAAAAAAAGTGGTGAGCTAAGCCAGCATTCCACAGAGGAGGCATGTTTTAATACTCTCTATAATAGACATTAGAGCATTTTCCCGTAAAAATGAAACAAAACCTGAATTGTTTACCAATCTCACCATTGAGTTTATCAATAATAAGGGAGACTTTGAAAAGAAAAATCATGAACTAAATTGACTGAGTTCTTAACACTGTGAGACTGTTAGGATGCCCTCTCCATATTTCATCACATCATCCTCCACATAAATTTTGAGAGATTTCTGCATCTGGTTGTAAAGCAGTTAAGTGACTGATCTTTCCTCACCCAGCACATAGCCTGTATGAGAGAGGAGATGCAGAAACATGCTGGGATTGCCTCAGACCTTACATTCTATTTCCCTGGAACATAGACTTCCCACAGTGTTGCTCCAGCTAGTAGGTGAAAAACCTCATGCCTGCTGAAACTCTTTACCAGCCTGAAGAACGTTTTATACCACCTTATCTAAGATTATGGCCAAGATGAAAGTGTATCTACATATGTTCCTCTTCAGCCCACGGAGCCCCAAGCTCCTCGAAAGCAGGGCAGACATGTTCACTGTCATGGCATCCTGCTTCTGGCCGTGTTGAATGAATGGCCTTGTTACTAAGCAAATCATGGAAATGAGGCATTACAGGACCAGGGTGGCCATTCATAGTACTTATAACACATGAACTATGCAAGGAACTATTTGCAGCTTCATTTTCTCTTTGGAAAGTTCTCCTCTTCATGTACCAATTCAGAAAGAAGGCATAAGCTCGTCCGTCCGGCGAACAGCCCCAGTTTTTGATTTGAGCAGCAATAGGCAATCTGCATCTGACCATAATAACTTAGCATTTTACAAGGAGAACCCTTGGACTTTAAATTTCAGCAGTGATGAACCAACTCGCATATAGTAGGACAAAAGTGACAAAGCAACAGGGCTGTTAGTAAACATGGGTTTAGCATCTTTAAAATTCAGCAAAAATAATTGGAGGCAAACACTTTCAAATAGGGAACACTTGAAGGAGTTAATAGTACATTCACAACTTCAGTCAGTGTAAAGAATGTGTTTTGTGTGTCTCTGTCTCGTGTGTGTGTGTGTGTGTGTGTGTGTGTGTGTGTGTGTGTGTGTGTGTATTATACCAGGCTCAGGCTTGGAACTTTGTCAGGTAAATAGAATGGTGTAACTAGGTTTGTGTTTTAAGCAATACATGTAAGTACTGTGGGCAGTGAGAAAGGACTCTGAATGAGAACTGCTGAGGGTGACTTACCTGAGCCCATGGTACTTACTTACATGGTATTCTCTCAGCACCACCAATCTCATGTTTGCCTTGAGAGGGAAGTGGGACATGAGTTATATAAAAAAAAAAAACCCAAAAAACAAAAAAAAAATGCAGGAAAGTGGCATTGTATGGTGTGAGAGCATATCTTTTACAGTCAGACTAATGGGGCTCAGAGTCTCAGGTCAGCTGTTCATGTTCCATGTAACAAAGGTGGGTTTTAAGAGGCAGGAGAGCAGACTGGAGGGGTCCTGAGGCCAGGCTGCCTTGCCTCCCTTGGAAGCTGGCTTCCGTCAGTCTCCAGTAAGCTTGTGCAATACCCCCTGGCCTTTGATCCAGACCTGTACAATCAAGATGAAAATGGTGCCTACAGACAGTGCCCCTGGGAGGGCTCAGCAGACTGAAGACAGTCTGACTCTTGGGAAGTGCTTCTGTGCATTGGTTGTCCCTGCTACCTTCAAGCCCTCATTGTGCAAATGGGGATTACCCCTTAATTCTTAGTGATACTCTTGATGGATAGACTGAGAAAACAATTACTGGCATCTGCTACATGCTCAAAACATTAGTCACTACTGTGAAATAATGGTGAGTGTTGTATTTTAAAGAAGCATGTCCTTTGGAACAGCAGTGTCTCCATAGCAGGGAAGCATGTTTGTTCCTGCTCTGGGCTCGTGGCACCGCTGAGCAGCTTTCGTAGGTACTCAGAGTACTTGATGAACTCATTAGTGCTTGCTTGGTTAATACTGAGAGTGGGTGAGTTGAATGTCTAGGTGCTCCTGGGGCTTAGTAAGAGACAGGAAAGGGGTACTAATCATTTGCTGAGTTGATTGCATTTTGGGCAAATAAGCCGTTTTTCCATATTGATATGATTGAGGTTCTGCGTCTGAGCCAGATCATCTGCTTCCAATCTTCAAACACTGGTTGATTTTACCGTCTGCTAATTTGCAACATATACTGATACACTTCTCCTTGGTGCCCTGGTGTTCTCAGACTAGCCTGCTCAGGGTCACCTTCAGATTATCTCAGTCTGTACAGAGGAGGGTGCAGAACGAGACAACTCTGCTTGAGAAACATTAAACTCTTCGGCAGATTTATAAGAGAGGCATTAACTGCAATAGTGAGAAACTAGCTATGAGATCTCGGGGTGTTACTGAACATCTTTAGACTGCAATTTTCACATCTTTGAAAGGCTACAAGTATCATACATGCCCTTTAAGCTTCCCATGGGGAAGAAAGGAGCCATTGCTTGCTTATAAAGTGCCCATTACGTACTGGTCATGCAAGAGCTGCTTAAAACTTAAAAACTATGATAAATTATTATTCCTCCATCCTAAAAGCTGCACAAGGCATTACTTATGTCATAAATGAAAACGGCTATATTGCTAAATTCTCAGAATGGGTCTTTTTTCTTTCTTTCTTTACCAGTGTGTCATGTTTTCCTTTAGCAAGCTAAAAATATTTAGCTCCCACTTTGGTTTCTAAAGGCTGGTATCTGTTTGAAATCATTGAAGGGCATATTTTAAACCTGTACCTCTCAATCTGGATAATTTTACTGAAAAGAAGAAAGAGCCATAAACAAACATGGATGCTAATGATGTGAATGATGAAATGTTTAGAAGAAATCTTTGACATATGCAACTTATTTGGAGATAGATGAAAAACGAGATTTTTTTTTTTTGGAAGACAGAAGATATAAGAAAGCTTAGCATCCTTCTAGCTCAGTCACTAGAGCATAGCAGTAAAATATTCATTAATGAGTCCAGGTGGTAGGTTATGGTGATTCACCTGGTGGTCCTCCCAGCCTTTGTGCACCCTAGTAAACTTCATCAGACAAACAGAAGGGGAACAAGCAAGCCTATTTCTAGGTTTTGGCTGGGCACAAAGCATTGCAAAGGGACTCAGAAGTTTGACTAAGATTATCAGCTCACCCTGTCTTACGGAGCTTACGGTCTCATTGAAGGAGAAAAAGGTTCTGACTTTTTGACAAAAAAAGCTAAAAGACAATGATATTCCAAAATACCTTTGGGAGGCTAAGGCCTTCATTCAGCCCATGACTCAGAGCAGGGAGCTGCATGCTGAAGGTAAGATAATTGTTGTGTGTATAAAGCCAATTTTGTATACTTGGTGAGGGCATTAGCAGGGCACATGCATGACCTTGTCATGTGAGCGTCTGTTACATTTGCTCAAAGGCAAAATTTTTTTGTCATTAACTTCACAGTAGGGTTTTGTCACTGTCCCATGTACTCTCTCCAGCACCAGATTAGAAAGGAGCTATCATTGAGTTCTGAAATATTTTGGTGTCAGAGAAAGGGCTTCACTCTCAAGCAGGTTAGAAGCCACTGCTGCAAACAAAAGTGCTCTCAGAGTTCAGAAGAAAGAGCTCTTCAGCTTCCTAGGTTCTGGCCAAGCTTCAAGGAGGAGGTGGAATCCGAGCTGAGTTAGGAAATGGGTAGAATTTGAATAGGTGGAGAAGAGCTGGAATGCATGCTAATGAGGGAGCACCATGAACAAAGGTTGGATAGTTTAGGAGACTGGTGGAGCTGAGGAAGGGACTGATAGGAGATAAGGTTGGTGTGTGTGTGTGTGGGGGGGGGGGGTGTCAACTGGTGCCAAACTGGAGGAACAGGCTGAGGAATCTGAAGTTCCTTGGCCAGTGTGAGAAACCAGTGAATATTTTGAGAAAGGGGCCGATACTGTGGAAGTGTCTCAAGTAGTAATCTGGCACCATGTCCAGGGAGTGCTTGGATTGAGAGGGGGTGAGCTCCAGTGTGGTCTCAATCTGCCCATATTTGAGGTGTTGGGAACCTAAGCCAGCAGGACAAGAATCAGAACTGCGGAAACAGCCTATTAGAGTTTTGGATGAACAACCTTCTCAGGGAGCCTGCTTTTACTAGTCCTTATTTCTTTTGCAAGAGGGCCACCAGCCTCTAAGCCCCTACACAAGACACTGCACGACACTGTCATATGCTCTGTTTCTGTGACTAACGGGTCTTAAAGTTCCCTACGATTCCCTCCTGACTGTGGGCATTGGTAAGATTTTTATTTCTACAATTCCCTCCTGACTGTGGGCATTGGTAAGATTTTTATTTCTATGACTAAATGCCTAACACAAGTAGCCAAATCTCCGAGCTAGGGAGGGAGATTGCCTCTTGGCTTACAGTTTCAAAGGTTTCACCTTGTGGTCGGGTCAGCTGGCTGCATGTACCTGAGCCTGAGGTGAGAGAAAGCATACCACAGCAAAGTTATTCAGTTCATGGTTGTCAGGAGGCATAGAAAAGGGCCAGGCAACCAGAAATACCTTTCCAGAGTAGACCCCCAGGTCTCTCTTCATCCATCTAGGTCCTACTGCCTACCTTCCACTTCCTCATAGTAATACTGCAATATTATAAGTCTTTCAAAGTAGCGACTAACGTGTTGATTGGTCAGAGTCCTCAGAATGCTGAATGCAGATTGCTACCATCCAAGTGCCCAATCAATCCATGAGCCAATGGGAGAGCATATGTGTATGCCTTGCATACTCTTAAAGTCGAGTTTGGTAAACATGGCTTGCTTTTCATAAGGTTGTGCAAGCTGTGCTATTTTTGAATAGTTAATCCTTTTCTCCCCTTTTGGGAGACAGAGAAAATGACTTTAATATTTGGAGAATATCAAGTTGTAGTCTCAGTCTAACACAAAGTGGTGCCTCATTTTCTAAGTAGGAATTAAATGAAAGCAAAGCATTTGGGGTTTTTAGGTACTTTTTGATAAAGAAAAATAACATGGTAGGCTAATGTAACTCACTAATGTGTTTTTAAAGTCAGGCATATAAAATATACATTTAGAAAATTGACTACTTTCATTTATCATGTACCAATTTTGCTCATTTTTAATCATGTTTCATTTGCTGTCACTTGCTTCCTTTGGAACTGTTTTGTACAGTTTTTTTAATGTATTTTCACTTTGCTATGATTTAAGAAAAAGACTCCATAAATGGCTGAGTGATGTTGTCATTGAATCTGAACCATTACTCTTTCTGCTTCTTCCTTTTTGATCTTTGCAGCAGAATTATTATCAAAACTATGATAATTTATTTGTCTGTCTCTTTACTAAGTCAGGAAGGGCACTCGCTAAACAAACAAAAACCCAGAGATATTATTTTATGATAGTGCCTTCCTTCAAAGTAGTACCTGATTTAGAATGACACAAGTGTTTTGCCCATGAGATATGTTGATGAAAGAACCTGCATGTAAGTTCCTCGAGTGATAATTCAGGAGGGATAAAAGCTTAGATTTCTGTGGTTTTTATAATTGCCTGAACACTATGCCTAATGGTTTAAGTTAATTGGAACCTGTCTTCAGGTAGGGTGCACCTCTTACCTTTATCTGTTTCTTCTACAACTGCTTGGGTCCTGCGAGCCATGCACTAGCCCAAGTTGTGGAAAGAGAACAATTTAAAAATGTTTCTCCTGATATGGAAAAAATTATCATGCATCCAGGTGGATAAGACTTTAAAATATGAAGTGTGTCTAAAAAAGACACAGACACAGACTTTGGAGTTCAAGGAGAAACAATTATGCCTCAGTAGTAGTCATAGCCTTCCTTAAGGAAGACTGAGTGAGATTTTTAAATGAAACCTGAAGTATGTAATTCACCCATGGAACACTTATCCAATATTTAACATGCATGAGAGGATAAGAGACATAGCACATGGGCTATAGCATCACCCAGAGTCAGGATAATTAGATGAGATTGTGTGCTTCGTAAGAGTCTAATGCATAATGAATAGAGAGTAGAAATGTCACTCACGTCTAGTGAGTACCACTCAAGACATCAGTGCCAGGAGTATTATACAAATCTAGGCCAGGAAAATATATAATTGCCTACAATTGGGAGACTAGAGCTGTCAGTTCAATCTTCCACTTTTGTAAGAGGTAGAAGGTAATTAGGAAGGGGAATGACCATGAAATTTAGAAGGTAGACGGAAAGGAAGACAGTGGTAGAAGTTATAGGTTTGATTCGTTAGCTTTCTGACACTGTAACAAATACCTGTGGTGACTAGGTTATAAAGAGCAAAGGTATTTTGACTCTATTTTTTATGAGTCCATGAACGGGTAGACTCAATACCCTACCCTGCTGCCATTATTGGAGAGAGAAGCCAGGGCACTATGTATACTAGACCAGCACTCTATACCAGTATTCTAGTGGGATACACCATGTCTTCCCTGATTCTGGGTCAAGGGAAGGATATTTCATCATAGTTGGAATATGTGACACAGGAAAATAATTCATCTCATGACTAGGACATGAAGAATATGAATATGGTTTATGAAGAATAACAAAATTAAGTTTCACAACTTAAGTATCATCCTACTGAAGAGATCTTGTCTCTATAACACCTCTGAAACACGCTTAAAGTTCAAGCCATAGTGATTGGTGGAAAGATCTAAGAAATAAGGAGGCAGGAGAAATCCAGAGAGCAGGGAAACATCCAGTCTTTGTGACATAAAAGCTGAGACCATCAGAGGGAGGTGATGGTGGTCAGATTGAGACTTTAGCCAGATGATTTGTTTCGATGACAACATTATGTGTATATTGAGATTATGGAGATTGAGGGGTTGTCTTTCTAAAAATCATTTTAAAAAGGAATGAAGGGGAAAATTATTGTGAAGGAAGATGAAGACAGGTGGGAAGGAGGTAGAATTATGGAACCACAGAAGAGAAAAAGGCAAATGGTCTGGGGTGGGGGATGTAGGGTGAAGAAAAATGATACAGTAGAAAAAAAAAGGAACTTGTTATAGTGGGCTAATCAATGATTTAAAAGAAAACCATCAAGGAAGAGGGTTTATTTAGAAGAATCAAAGAAAATTAAAACCGAGAAAGTTTGAGCTTGGAAATTGGAAAAAAAAATTAAGGAAATAACAGACACTAACACAATGGTGAGTGGATTAGAAAAAGGGAGCTGATGATGAGAATTTAAAAGCAAATGCCCAGGGAACTTGACGGTTAAAGAAAACAGCTTAAGAAGAATCATGGTTGAGAGATAATTCATGAACATTGAAGCAATTAAGAGAGGAGATAGGGATAGAGCACAGGGTAGCTTAGGGCCCTGTGTTCAGTTCTGAGCCCTGCTTACAAAATAGATGTTCAGGGAGTCCTGTCTATGTCTCTGAGGAGAAAAGAAGCTGCTTTGTGAGAAGTAAAGATCCTATGAAGTCAAGCAATAGGGTATCATCACAAAGGAAGCCTGGTGTAAAAAAGTAAGCCCTGGCAAAGGTCGTGGAAGTTTAACTGAAATTAACCAGAGGGCATGTTGCAGGAAGAGGAAAAATTTTAACGCAGCTTCAATATTCTCTATAAAATATTTGCTAAGGACGCACAGCTGGGTTATGGTTTGGAGAAGCAGGAAAGAGTCAATGCAGGTATTTCAGACTCTTGACAAGAAATGGAAAACAGAAACTGTCCAACGATGGGGTAGCTCAAGGGACTGAAAAAAGAAAAGACTCTGTTTAAGTGGATGCCATCAGCATGTTATGCTCACTGCTTGGAGCAGTCAGCAGAAGAGTGGGCAAGGAGAAGTCCCCCATCTGTGATTAGAGTTTGATAAAGCACACAGAGTGGAGACTAGACATGGTGTGTCCTGGGTTCTGTACTGGCCACGTAAGGCTGATGAAGTTAGAGGGGGGAGCGGACAGAGATTTGGAAAAACTGCTGTTCTGACGAGTGTTGTCAATGAGTCTGGCGGAAGTGGGTAAATGAGGACCATGGGATGTTTCTTGGAGGTGATGTGGTTTTAGGCTGTGATGTAGCTGGATCACTTCACAGTCTAAGTCGAGTGAAGGTAATTAGGAGAGGAAGCAACCATGGGGAGAAGCAGGGTATTGACAAACTGGGTTTCTGAAGTTCCCATGTGCCTGAGCTTATACCCACCAAAGAACTGCAGTGAGATGAGCTTAGATACTGGCGGAGGAGAGGGGAGGGGACAGGAAAGCTGCTCACCCAGCCTGCTGCCATTCCATGTCCACGAGCTTTTTTGCATAGATTCATCATAGCACAGGCTGGCCATCAGTCCAGCAGGCAGAGCCACCACTTGGGACCAAACTTGTTTGGTATTTTTCTTAGTATATGGGAGGATTACCATGATCAGTTGGATTGAGCCATAGTGATTTGATAGTCGAATCTCCACTTACAGTATAGAAAGAGGATTTCTTGTTTTCATGGGTCGGTCAGTTTGCTGTAAAGAATGCTAGAATTTCTATTTATTCTGAAATTGTTGGTCACCACTAGCCCACGCCCCATCTTTCTCCTGCTGGCCTGCTTCTTCAGAAGAAACATACCAAGCACTAATTTTTCTTAATGTAACCATGATTTAGGTCTGCCTTTTTGAGTTAGTCCCAAGATACCTTACTTATTTGATTTTTGACTTTCCTTAGGCCTCAATGGTTTATTCCCCCACCCCTTTAGATCCTCTCATTTCTTTTGGAAGCATAAGTTTGATTTTAATGTGCGACTTCTGGAAGATTTTTAACACTGTTGTCTGTACCTTAAAAAAAAATGCTTTTGGAGCCAGGAATGTCATTCACCTGCAGAGTATTTTCCTAGCATGCTACTCAACCAGTGTGAAAAAAATATTTTGATTTCTCATGCTTAAAGAGATACTGTTAGGAGAGAGTGGGTGATTATATAAAGCACAGCCTCTGGACCTAGCACACTGCTAAAGTGGTTACAATCTTTATCTTTTTTTAATTTCGCCTGAGTATGTAATATCCAGTAACAGGTGAGAAAACTGAGACACCCAACATTAAATACCTTATTCTAGGTTTACGTTCTTGGTGTGATGCTAGATTGAAGTGCCATTAGTAACAAGCTGTGATTTTTAACTCTGCATTTGACACTACTCCATAGCATTTCTTCTTTCCAATAGGAAAGAGATGGATGTCTCACAGAGCAGAATTAGCATACAGCTTGTTTGTTCTATCAGTGGTGAGTGACTGTGGACATATTTTCAGCTCCTTCTTGGTACCAGATCTTTCTCATAACATTTTGTGATTCTGGATTACGTTTCTGTAACATAAACAATTAAAAAACATCATGTGAAAAAGATGATTAGGGCCAGAGAATTAAACTGTAGAAAATCAGCAGCAGGTGTTTAGATGTTCTGACCCCAACACGGAAGCTCATAGGTCTTAGTAGCTAGAAGATTGTGGACCATCTGAAGAGTACCGGTGGACCAGAGTAGCTGAGGTCTTCTGAAGTGTGTGGTCACATGATGGAATTTCTGAATGTCTTAAAAGATAACTATGAGACAGTTGCCCAGGGTCAGATGACAGGCCACAACTGAAAGCAGAGGAAAAAAGAGATCCAGGGTTGCCAATAATAGTAGAAAATGGCTACTTTCTAGTAAACTGAAGTTGTCTAACAAATAATGGTATGTGGAGGTAATCCTACAGTTAGAACACGCAGCTCATAAACTGCCTTTAGTCAGGAAGCTTAGATAGAAGAGCTGGTCTCAAACTTCACAGTACCTTTCAGAGAGATGTCAGCACATCAGCAAGTAGGCATTTAAAACTCGAAGCTGCAGAGAGATGCTCTGTTATCTCATTTGCAGCCTGTTGCTGTGTGTGATCATTCAGGTAAGATGGACTAGGTAAGATTCAGGTGGGCACATACTGCTCTTGTCTCTTCAGTTCTCCAGTTGTTGTATAACTGGCCATAACAAAGCCAAAAATAATTAGATTGCTCTTTTGGAGAGGACATGTTTCTTCATAAACGTGTGTGTGTGTGTGCTTGTGTGTGTTTGTGTGTGCTTCTGTGTGTTGTATATTGTGCATGTGTGTGCGTGTACTCACCCGGTGCGTGCCTGTGTAGGCCAAAGGTTGATATGGGATATCTTCCTCACTTGTTCCCCACCTTACTTTTTGAGACAGGGTTTCTCATTAAATCAGAAGCCCTCTGTGTAGCCTTGACTGTCTGGCTAGAGACCCCTTGGAATCTACCCATCTCCACTCTCCCACCAGCGCTGAGGTCACAGGTGTGTGCCACCATGCCTAGTTTTTGTGAACCATGGAGATATGAACTCAGGTATTCATGCCTACACAGCAAGCCCCTTATCCACTGAGCCATCTCCTCAGCCCCTCAGAGAATATCTCACATCACAATAAATCATTAGGCTTCTGTTGATCGAAGTATTCGATTACAGGACTGATACAATCGTGCACATCCTGATGGCTACCCTGTGCACATCATCTCCCCTTCAACAGAGAGCCTTTTCAGGAACTGGATTCAGTGGGACTCTTTAGTATAGATGGCTGTATTTGAACAACGGGGAAAGGTAATGATCTTGGGACCTAAAAGAGAGTATCATCTTCCCTTCCTTTCTTTTTTGCCTAGTTTTAATGGATTTCAAGAACAATTGACGTGCCTGGTGGGAGTAAGAGTTGCATTTGATTGAGCTTGATCAAGAGGAGATGTAGATTTCAGGGGAACAGAGATAGAAGGGGTTTTGTTGTAGGTAAATTTTCTCAGAGTAATTGTATAGTTCACGATATAGAATCATTGACCTTAGATTTGGCAGACTTAGAGGCAATTTGGAACAACAGCCTCGGCAGTGGAAGAGTTCATCATCTTTTCTTAACATCTGGGCAGAGAATTTCTACTTGAGATCATCCAGTAAGTAAGCTCAGTAGTCTGGAAACTCCGAGGGTGGGAACTGGCAGAAGCCTCCTTTCTAATCAAAGCACAGCGTGTGACCCTGAGCCTTAGCCTCCTTCTTCCAGCTCTAACTTTTGCAAAGTGCTACTTACTTCTCACTGTTTCATCAAGCTTTGGTCACGGGCCTCGGAATAAAGGAACTCCCTGAATTAAGTCCCATTTTGGACACTTCTTGGCCTCTAGTTTCAGTTTCTACGTGTGAGAGAAACAGCAAGGTAATATCTGACTAAGGAGCTCCTGAGTCTTAGCAGAGTTTCCCACAATGATGATAACATCTCTGAGAAAGCCAGCCCATAGTAGGCATTTTACGTTGGTCAGTTTTCATTGTACCTCATTCTCCCCATTTGCTCCGCATGAGGTGTCTGGTTCGGAGCTCAGCCTCCCACTGGTGGTCTGTCTAGAAAGAGAACTAGAACAATTACGATTACATGATTCAGTGAGGACCTTGTGTCAAGTCTTTAAAGGAACATGAAATACAATGTGGACATCTTCAGCAGGCTTGTAGTGACTGTTGGCTTTCCTACAGCTGTGGCAGTGTCGTGCTAATGAAGAGCAAAGACATTAGGTGGCTGGTGGCAAGGGGGTAGAAGGGAAAGGCAGGCTTCTGTCGAAACGTATTAGCATCAACTAAGACTTGTAACCCAAAACAACTGGCAGGAAAGCGAAAACTTGAGTCAGAACTTGAGTCTCACTGTTGTGTGGTCTACATGAAAACAATCAGGCAGAATGATTTCCATTAGTCTCGGTGTTTTTTTCTCCCAACTTTGTTTAGAAACCATCTAAGTAATTAATTATTTTTTTTTGGAAATGACTATCTGATCCATCTACTTATACTGCTCATGTGAAAACTACTCATCATATGTGTGTAAAATGCTTAGGACGAGGAGTTGAGCTGAATGTGCCCTGTGCCTGTGACATTCTGAGACAGAAGAGCTATTTTCTCCATCTTCTTCTCCCATGCCAGTATGATTTCACTTTTGAGGGAGGAGCCTCTCTCTCTCTCTCCGAATATTCTCTGATCTGAACCTCCACCTCAGGGAACATAGAACTTCAGGATGACTTCAGAATATTAGTGCATTCAAAATAGAGAGTAAATCACCTTCATATATAGGTTAGGAGCATGCCAGTGATGGCATTTCCCTAATTCTAAAATTAAGGAAAAGGCAAGTGTTCTGAGTTCTGAAATAGTGTGGCTCTGTTTGGTGGTATACAAGGATTTTGTTGAGAGTAGGTTTTGTGGACATTGTATAGCCTAAGTTAGGAAATGTTATTTCTTCAACCTTAAGGAATTTTGTCAAAGATAATATATAATATTTTTGCCTGATACTATCTTCTATCAATATTATTTTGAAATGGAAAAATTACCCTTTTCTTCATAGTGCAAACAATATTGATGAAGTGGCCATATGAAATGGAGTGGTGATGGGAGTTTATTAACTTAAGGTTGCAACTGCACCATACTAGATATCTCAGGAAGTGTGTGTGTGTGTGTGTGTGTGTGTGTGTGTGTGTGTGTGTGTGTAGTATTTAGCATAAACACATACCTGTCCTCAGTCATCATAAAACCCACTGGCCTTAAGGATGACCACTTACTCCCTATTTCTTCAAGCCCTTTAAACATTTTCCTTCTGATTGCTTGACTAAATGGCAGATTTTGTACAATCGCCTAGAAGTAATTTCACATTATATATTATGTATATTGTAAGTGATATTTTCCTAATAAGCAAATTATTAGGTATATACTGTAAAAACAAATTTAACTTGCTTTGAAATTCTTCTTTTAAAGGAGTGGTTCACCTGTGAGTCATGACCCCCATGGGTCATGTAATTCATTAACAGTAGCAAAATTACAGTTACAAAGTAGCAATGAGATGATTTTTGTTGGTTGAGATCAACACACGATGAAAAACTGTGTTAAAGGTTTACAGCATTAGGAAGGTTGGATCCACTGCTCTAAAGGGTAATTAGTAACAGATTAATAGACATTCTTATGAGAAGAAATTTAATATGTGAATTTTTCAAAAGAGTCTATTTAAAAAAAAAAAAAAAAAACAAACAAAACAAAAAAAAGCCGGGCGGTGGTGGCGCACGCCTTTAATCCCAGCACTTGGGAGGCAGAGGCAGGCGGATCTTTGTGAGTTCGAGGCCAGCCTGGTCTACAAAGTGAGTCCAGGACAAGCTAGGGCTACACAGAGAAACCCTGTATCGAAAAAAAAAAAAAACCAAACAAAACAAAAGAGTCTATTTAAGAATATCTGATTTACATTCAAATGGGAAGATTGTCTTATAAAATGATTTTTTATCATTACTTTAAATGCTATATTTTTCTTCCCATACCCTTACAAATAACTACTAATTCAGTATATGATGTGTGTTTACTTTTATAGTTAAAACAGAGCCAATGAGCAGCAGCGAAATAGCTTCAACAGCAGCAGACGGGTCTTTAGACAGTTTCTCAGGTTCAGGTAAGGAGCAAAATGCAATTTTCCCATTCACACTAAGCATTGTATTCCCTAGTTAATTATATGAGTATATGTGTTTATGTAAGTGTGTGAGTATTGACAGATACAGATCCAAAAGACAGTTCTCCTCCAAATCACAAATGAACAATCCCAGTTTGTGTTCCCTCTGAAGTGTTTGCAAGTAACACTGGTGTCCAAAGAAGATATAGGAATTTTGTTCTCCATTCTTCAACCAAATTGCCTTTTTATGTGAATGTTGCTTCTCTTTTATTTGTATCCTTTTTTCTGATCATGCAAGTTTGCCTAGGCAGAATTTGACTCCTCAAAACATCCTACGAAAACTTAGCGCCCTCAAACCTGACTCTCATCTGAACAAGATCTTTGTCAGGTTGACTGTGAAGCAGTGTTGCAGCTGTAGGCTTTCATCGCTCTCACATTGGTAAACCATACACACATTTCATGTCTGTCACAACGAAAACACTCCTAAGAACTTAATGGTGACAGTGACGTGCTGTGAGACCCTTGCCATATGCTTGCCAAGCCTCCCAGAGTGGATTATTTTATTGAGAAATGATTTTTTTTTTGTCCGAGGCAATTCTTAAATTGTACACTCTTACATTGTCTGCTGTGTTTTAAGACCTGTGTTTTAGAAGTGCTATGTCTTCATGGCTTTATGATTGATTATCTAGTTCTTAGAATCATATATTTACAACATACCACCACGAAAAGAAATTATAGGCAAATATAAAATTGAGTATACATGCACAATTTTGGTACTACTTATGATAGATGGAAGCAATAAGAAATAACACAGCATGTCATATCAGTTTCTTCTTTCACAAAATATGTAATGGGATGCAGCTCATCCCAGCATATGTGCTTTGTGCTATTATAAATTCATAGGTGGGCTGGAGAGGTGGCTCAGAGGTTAAGAGCACTGGCTGTTCTTCCCAAGGTCCTGAGTTCAATTCCCAGCAACCACATGGTGGCTCACAGCCATCTACATTGAGATCTGCCCGGGCATATATGTAGAGAAAATAATACTGTATACATAATAAATAAATAAATGTTTAAAAAAAAAAACAAATTAAAAAAAATAAAAATAAATAAATTCATAGGTGTTTGAAAATAGTCCTCGTTCATGGCTTAATGGGATAAACATATGAAAAATTATCCCAGTCATTTGACAATAGTGGAGGGAAGACCCAAGATTGCAAGACCACCCAGGCAGGGATCCAGTAGAGATCAGGTCAAGGTAGACTATTAGAGAAGACGCCCCAGACTAGATGGTTACACTCAGATTTAGGAAACAAATAGCAAAAGAGCTCACATGGAACCATGGAGGTGGGGGGGGGGGCACTAACCGATTGGCTATCCTGTGGGAGGGCACCATGGCGCAGAAGGCATGGAACTGTGGGAGTTGACAGTGGTCTGACCTTCCCAGTGGGTTCTGTGTGAACAGTGTGGATATGCTACACAGGGGTGGTTTCAGAGTCCAAGGGGACCAGTGTGTTCTGACTGGAGTTTGTTTTAGCCTCTGTGCGATGGGCCACATCAGAGGACAGGCTGACACTTATGTTCATTATTCATAGTGATGAGCGCTGGGGCAATGTATTTGGAGAACCTGAACTCAAGTGAGAGAGCAGTTTTAAAATTTTTCTTTAATTTAATTAAGAAATATTGAATTATGGTAAAATTCTGGCAATGGAATGGGGAAATGAGAGATTTGATACATTTATGAAGTAGAGTTTAAGTCATCCATGGCCAATGGCCATTGGATCAGTCAAGCAAGTCAGAATAGAGCTAGACATATGTGGAATATGTCTGACCCCTCAGTTTAGGGCATGCTGAGTGAAAGGTAAGAGTTACCTGAATATGCTAGATATATTAACACTAGAGCTCAGAAAGCTTACAGATGTGAAATTTGAAAGTATACAAAGTGGTGAAGTTAGTTGAATTCATTAAGGTGGAAGTGAGAAGCCAGAATGCCTCCCTTGCTTCCCCATATATATATATATATATACCGGATAGGTAATCCCATGACAAAGGGGTGATTAGAGATGAGGGGTGAATATTGAACTAGAAATGGAAGCTGAGAAGAACTTAAAAGAAGTGCCATCTATATGGCAGATTCATTCAAACACAACCATTATACATGTGTGTATGTGTGTATGTGCATACTGGCATAAATACTTATGTACAACATTTATGTAGGCACACACACACCAAACAAACAATCTCACAAAACAAAACAAGCAGCAACAACAAAAAAGACGACCTGAGAAAACTCTTAGTTCTATGAAGTGAAAGGGTGTATTATATAAGACACGATCTTGGAAACCTGTGGTAATGCACAGCTTTACCAACACTCAAAGACAGAGACAAACAGAGCTCTGAGTTCGAGGCCAGCTTGGTCTGCAGAGTAAGTTCCAGGTCAGCCATGGCTACAAAGATAAAACCTGTCTCACAAAAGCAAAATAAAGTAATATACTAGAAATTAAAATAAAAGAGTAATATCTTTAGAGTAATCACTGTTTTGCTTTTAAAGAAAGGCAATTTGCGCAAATATATTTCTAAGTATATGGAAGCAAAAATTGTATTTGTGTCTGGGTACTGGGACAAATTTTGAATTTTTTCTACTATTGTCTATTTTCCAAAGTTGCTTTATTGGGCATATATATAGCACTTATAAATCCAAAAAGTAGTATTTTTTTTAAAGCACAAGTTAAACCTCATGTGCTACAAGGGAGTCACAGAATTTGAAGGGATTCTTTTTAGCTTTGTGTTCTTGACACCTATGCCAGGGCATTCATCTTTGCTTAGTAAAGTAACATATGAATAAGTGAGGAGGGAATTCAGTCCATGTTTTCCTCTGAAGTGTCTCAAAGTGACAGTTAGTGACACTTGTGAATTTGGAGAGTTGGAGGGGACTGCCGGAGATGCTATGGAGAATAGGACAGCACAGCAAGGATGCTTACAAACTTAAAGGAGAAGATGGAGCAGACAAAGGCAAAAACAAAGCCGGAGCCCTTGAACTTGGAATATATATCCACCCAGTGAGTTTTCCCTCTAAAGCAGTGGTTCTCAACCTGTGGGCCGTGACCCCTCTAGGGAGGGGGGGTGTCACATATCAGATATTCTTCATATCAGATATTTGCAGTATGATTTATAGCAGTAGAAAACTTACAGCTATGAAGTAAGAATGAAATCATTTATGGCTGGGGGTCACCAAGCATGAGGAACTATATTAGTGGGGTTATAATGTTAGAAAGATTGAAAACCACTGCTTTAAGGCTTAGCAACCCAGGTGGAAAGATGTCTGGTTTGATCCATACTTAAGAACTTGGCAGGATTGAGAGTATTTAAAAGGAATAATAGAATAATAGTATAGAGTGATTACTCATTTCTCTAGCTGTCTCAGCAAAGATACAACCCAATAATAATTTGACAGGACACAAGATATCAGGAGTCCTACATCTCATGACAGCATTGAAAGGGATGTAAAGTGAGAGCAAGAGGATGGGAATTCTAGAAAGAAAAGAGTTTCCCCTAATCTTCAAGCCAGTGAGACACCATCACGCAGTTCTACAGTTAGTTCTCTGTGCTTTCCTGCCTAGCCTTCATCACTACTTTTGAGATTATTTTTCATTATCTGTCTTCTTCTTTATGGTGTAGCCCCATGAGAACAGAGTTTCTTGGTATGATCCACACATATAGTGCCAGTAGACGTACTTGATAATTGTTGCCAAAATGAAGGAAAGAAATGGCCAACGTTCTTGTGGTGTGAGATGTGAAATAGGGAAATAAAGTGCTTGGACTATGGTCTTGGGCCAGAGTGGAGATGTGGACAGAGAAAGAGAAGTTCCAGGATAGTTCTATTGGGACCTATCAGGAGATACTGCCCAATGGTAAAGCTTCTTCCCAATGCAAGGTAGTATCAAGGAAGTAGTCATCAAGGGTTTGCTAGAGAGCTTTCATGAGCCTAACAGAATGAAAGGTTTTCCAGAAGAGTAGAAAAAAAATGCTTTGATGAAGTAGTTTCTGGGGTCTTTGCAATGCCTTGAATTTAAGGTACTTGGCAGCTGCTACTTTGAAAAGATATGCAAGGAAAGCAAGTACTTAGAAAAGAGCTCAGGTGAAGATGGAGGGATACATTGTTGAATCTAGAAAAGATTTTATTCTCTATAGTCTCAGACTCTGAGGAAAAAGGGGAAAGAAGTGGGTGATCTGTGGACTAGGCTGAAGGCATACGAAGCAGAGTCCTGTAGATATGCAGTTCTTTCTTTTCTTTCATTCTCTTAGAAAACAGTCAACAAGGAGAAGAAGGTACAGAGCCACTCTAATGGTGCCCACATCACCTCTGTCTCATGAGGGGGTCCTCTAGTGTTTTCACTCCTGCCCTCAGTGTGGGACACTAGAGGAGACTTCTCCGTTTGCCAAGGCATGTGCTGGACTTGAAAATCACAAAGTTGTTTATTGTGTTTTGAAACGATTGTGATGCTTGGCTCATTTACTCGTTACCAGCACTAATTAATTAATTAATTGTGTGCAAGTACTCATGCATGTGTGCACACGCATATGCCATGGTATGGAGGTCAGAGGAAAGCCATCAAGAATAAATTCTTCCCTTCCACCATGGAGGTCCAAGAGGTCAAAGTCAAGTCTTCAGGTTTCCCAACAGACACCTTTACCTGGTGGCTCTCTTTCCATCACTGGCACAATTATTTAGCTATTTGAGATTTTTAAAGACCATAGGGATTGTAAGCAATGCGTATGTAAGACTTTTGACTAACCTGCCAGTTCCCCCAAATCTAAATTTATTATTAGTAGTTTATAAGCATCTGTTGATGGCACCAATCATACATTGTCTAGTGGTATCAAAAAATAGAAACTTGGGGTACTTTTTGAAGAGGAAAATCTCACGAGTGATCAGTATAGTTTCCTTATTAAGTTGTTACAAAAGATGTAATGTTGGCGGTCTGATTTTGAAGCAAATGCAAGGTGATCAAAGAGCAGTAAAAGAGTGGTTGAGGTTCATTTTTAGAGGGAAGAGCCCTTGAAATAGGGGAAACCTGTATCTATGAAGATGGATTTCAGAACTTGGCTGCATATCCTTTGCTAAGTTACTTCCCCTCAGTAGAGACATGGAAGGTGCCTTTCCTTATTGCCGTGTTGGGAATTAGGGCAGAACAATGATCAATTGGACGTGAGAAGATGTCAGATTCGGGTCTTTTGAAGCACTTTGAAAGGGAGCTGACGGCACTGATGCTTAGAGAGTGTGTGAGTATGAAGGACAGGGAAGAGTGAAAAGTCACGTCTATACTTTTGATCTGACTGGCAGGGGTATGTTGCCAGCGATAACTGGGCTACCTGCTGGAGGAGTGGACTGAGAACAGGAGACCTCTGACTGTTCTCTTGATCTACTTAGTGGACTCACAAGGCTTGAGATTGTTAATAACACTGAACTCTCTTCTCTGCACAACAAGATTGTGGAAGCTTTTTTATATGGTAGAAGGAAGAGGAAGAATAGAGTAATCACAAATGTGCTAGCTGATAAGATGTGGATTGTCTGTGTGTTTCCAGGGCTCTAGTATTTCTGTCATTTGGAGCTGATGAGTGGATAAGGTAACTGTTGTATCTACCCTGGTACAACAGTAATCCCATTTGCTCTGAGTTATTTTGGTCCCACAACATTAAAATTGATTGAGATTCCAGGATTACTGTTGTAAAAATAGTTTAGGCATTTAAGGGAAGGGTATTGAGGTATAACATAGTAGACACTTGCCTACAGGCTACTGGATATCACAGGTGTGTAGATTAGGGGACTCTTACATGTGGTGTCTTATATGGCAATTGAAATATGTAGTAATTTTAGGTGCATTCAATTAGGGGAATAGCAACAAGTCTTCATAGCTCTTTGCCAATTCATAGAGAATACTGTTTTTTCCAATTTACAGAACAAAAAAATCCAGCTAGATAGCCTAGAATAGCAGAGCCATCATCTTTCAGTTCAGTTTTAAAAATCCACCTTGTTTATGACCCCAATTTCACTTTATTTTTTATACTCTGTGTGTGGGTACGTATGTATTTATGTATGTGGCCACACTTGTACCACATGTGCACATGAAGATCAGAGGCCAACTTGCTGGAGTCATCCTCCTTCTGTCATGTGTGTTCCGGGATTGAACTCAGGTCATCAGGTTTGGGACACCCAGTTTACCCACTGAGCTATTTCATGGGGTCATTGTCTCATTCTTATTAAGGAACTATTAATTATCGATTGCTTATCATGTGCCAGATCCCTTCGGGTGCTGAGGAAACAGACATGAGACGTCTCCAGCCCCTGAAGCTCATAGTTTGCTGAGGAAAGTAATAGCTATACACGGAAGTACCAGAATGCAATGCACCTATACAGGAAAGTACGCTAACCAGAATGCAATGCGCCTAGTGGTGCTTTGCCGATATGTGCAATGTTCCAAGAAAGTGAGGAGAAAAGTGATACTACCCTGAAGAAAAAGTGACAGTTTAGTCTCCATGGTAGTAGGTTTGTCAAACAGATGAAAGAAGGGTATTCTAAGGCAGGGGGTCTATCTTGAAGAACATCCAGGACAAATGCGAAAAGGATGTACGCAGGAGTCCTGAAGTCTGGGCAGGTGGCCCTGGACCAGAAACAGGAGGGTATGGAAGCCTGTGTCCTCATATCCTCTGCCAAGGAATCTAGCAGTTATTCCTTGAATAACGTGAGTGGCTACAAGATTGTGAGCAGCAGGATGCATGTGGAGTGACATCCCTGAAGCAAGGTCTCTGTGGTGGCATTAGGGAGGGAGGGTAGAGGGTGATGGTGGCTGTCCCTAAGTGGAACATAAGGCAAATGTCCACATGGCTGCTGCAGTCATCTCAGTGTGACGTGATGGGGACTTGAAGCAGGGCTTGGATCCTGGGTGAGAGCTGGGTGTGCAGGTGGTGGCTCGGATCAGCAGGCTGCCTTAGGATTTAAGATGGGTGAATGGAAGGAGGACCTGAGGTGGTGACTGGGGTTTTTAGTTTCGGAGTAGAAATGTGAGAGGAATGTATGCTTTGAATGAAAGAGACTATTGGAGATGGGTTCAAAGGCCAGTGCGCTTGTGTCCCCCACCCCTCTGTATTCAAGGACGTTACTTCTATTATCCTGAAGATCTCGTCTGTAAAGCATTGGTTATGGGTTCTACCATTTCCTGGACAGCTGGTGCTAGTGCGCATTGAGGAGAGCTTAAGAAGCAGAAGAGAGGATGGGGAGATAGCTCATTCAGTAAAGTCTTTGTGTGTGAGAATGAGGACTTAAAATTGAGCCTACAACCCATGTAAAAAAAATCCAGTCATCATGGCCTATGCTTCCAGTCTTAGTCCTGAAGAGACAGAGTTAAGTTGACCCCTGGGACTCAGTGGCCAGCCCGCCTAATCAGTGACTTCCAGCACATCAGAGTCTCGGTCTCACAAAAATCAGTGCTCAGTGCCTGAGGAAGGATACCCAAGGTTAGCCTCTAGCCTTTCCCCACCCCCCACACCTGCACACACATGCACCTGTATACACACAAACATATACACATGTACACACAAATCATGTAAATACAGACAGAAGAGCAAGATTAGGGACAATGATGGTGAGAATCAGAGAAAACCATTTATTTATGCAAACACTGTATGAATCACTTCTTGTGAATTATCTCACTTAGTCTTCAAAAGGCCCCTCTGAGGCCTAGCTAGAAGCAAGCATTGTTGTCATCACCATGTTGGACTTGACACCAGTTGTGAGATTTGAATTTGAGCTGAAGTTAAATTTGGATTCAGGTTCTGTACTAAGTCTCCACACTGTGCAGTAGCTCCCAATTCTCATGACTTTCAGGTGTAAACACACATACAGTGCATATACTTTGAATACAAGTTTCACAGACTTACTGCATGATAGACAATCCTAATAGCTCCCATTGTTTTCTTTGTGAAAACATTGTTGGGTGAAACTTATTGAGATGATGATTTTTTTTTTCAAGAATCATGACCCAGGAGTTGAAAAAGTGATTGGGAGCTAGAAAAGAATAAAGGGGATCTCTGTGGCTTCCGTCATCAGGTGACATTGTGGCATTCCCTTTATAAACAATCGTTTTTCATTCTGATTGTCCAAGGGAAATAATTCTTTCAGCAACCTGCAGACACCATATACTTTGTCCTTGGCCTCCTTTCATGCTTAGAGAAGGGGAGTGGAAGAGCTTGTCCCTACAGGTGGCCTGGACACGTGTAAGGCAGCCTTCATATTCTAGGTATATGGTCACCAATCCCGCCCTTCTAGAAATTGAAGCATTTCACAAATCTCCCCACATTGAGGACAGAGCTTGTCTTTCCATGATTGCTCTGGCAGCCTCCAGCAAGGGGCTTGGGATCAAGTAGGTACTCAGTAAGTACCAAAAGCTAGGAGGACATGTACCACGTTGTCCTGCCATCTCTTTCATGTGGCTTCTACCCCTTCTCAAGGTGACACCAGTCATGACAGTCTAGCAGAGTGCAAAGGTAGAATGTACCCACACCTGTTTGTTGTCCCCGGATTAGGTCTCGTTTGCTTGAATGGAGAAAGATAGTTCATCTCCTCTGAGATTCTAATCAAAGCCTCCCACTCTTTGCCCAAACACCCGTCGGGAAATAAAGTGTGAGAAGCATTAAATGCATTGTGTGACAAATAAGGAAACACATGACTGAGTGCATGGGACTTTACATGAGAGTGAGTGTGGCATGCAGCTAACACATGACAACCTCTGAAGACAAGTAAGGGAAGAAGGAAAGAGCCATGTTACATTCTGTAGTAATTTCACCAAAACACGATGCATTTTAGTCAGGGGAGATTGGGAAATTTGAAGGGGAAAATATGTATTCACAAATAGATGTGTATTGTTATATGGAGGTAAATTGTCCTACTTGTAACAAAAACCAACTTTTTAAACCCTTATACTTGTAAAAATGGGTTTTTACTTTTGTAATTTGAGTGAGAGTCAAAGGACATTTGATAGAAGCCTTGTGAGTTCTGAAACATCCAGAATCAAGAAAATCTGATTAAAAGAAATTAAGTTTGGTTTCAATACTGACTGCTTCTTTAAGGGAGAAAAAAAAAACCTGTTAGCTTGAGCACCCAAGTTGAGCACATACAGCTAATAGAACAAGAACACACAGAGCAGCCCAAGAACAAACAGGCTTGGCTTGCAACCTGAGACATTAAAGATAGTTGTAGGAATGCAATTTTAACTAAACAACATTGTTAAGTCAACACAGGCAAATGTGGATCACTCCCATTTCCCTCCCCATACAGATTAGACAGTGTTCCTTTTTAATACACACTGAGGTTGTGTGTTCCTCATGCATATGGACAACAGGCAGGGGACCTTCAGCTCCCTACCTCCAACTCAACCTGGCTTTCCCAAAGGAGATAATGTTCCTCACCACCAAAGCACTTTGACAAGTATTTATGGCTGTATCTGCATTTTTTAAGATTCTATTTAAAATAAGAACCACTCAATCAGTGCATATGTGTCCCATTTTTTTTAAAGGCATACCTTTATTTTATGTGTGTGAATGTGTCGCCTGAATATGGCCATGGGTACACCTCCTGAGGAGGCCACAATAAGGCATCAGCTCCACTAGACCTGAGGGTACAGATGCTGGTAGCCAACATGTGGGTGGGTCCTTAGGAAGAATCCTTGGTGCTCTTATCTGATGAGCCATCTCTCCAGCCCTCTTTGACTCTCTATTAGAAAGACCATGTGAAGTCCCTGTCTCTACAGATCACAGAAGTCAAGCACATGCAATTTTCTGTGGCAATGCCATAGGTCATGGCATGCCAGTGGTTTGATCTTGTGTGTGTGTGTGCACGCGCGCACGCATGTGCGCTTAGTATTCTCTTTAAATTCCTCTGCATCACTGTGTTTTCTTTCTCCTCAGCTCTCGGAAGCAGCAGCTTTAGTCCAAGACCAGCTCACCCCTTCTCTCCACCACAGATTTACCCTTCCAAGTAAGATGTATTTTCTCTTAATCAATACATGACCTTTCTGAGTAGACATTACCTTATTTTATTCTAAGTCACGTCTGGGCCCATGTTACATCTTAATTTAAGTAAAAGTGAATTTTGTAGAGGCTTAATTAAATGCACATAGTTATGCAAATTTGTTTTAAGTACCACCTTGTAGTACTGGAGTAGTTTGAAGTGCTTTGTCAATGCTAATGGAAAATTTGACTATAAGATTCACTCTTTAAGTGGAATTTGTGATGTAGTTGTTAATTTTTACCTTGCATGTTTCCATCTAATGCATGGGCTTTCTATTTTCTGTCATTCCTGACAAATAGCAGACCATACCCACATATTCTCCCTACCCCTTCCTCACAAACTATGGCTGCATATGGGCAAACACAGTTTACCACAGGAATGCAACAAGCCACAGCCTACACCACGTACCCACAGCCGGGACAGCCCTACGGAATTTCCTCCTACGGTAAGTCATTGGGCCATTATTCTTGTGCTGTATTCTGGTGGGCCTATGTTGTGGGTTTGAGTAGTACTCTGAGAGGGTGGCTGCTGGTCCCCTTCAGAAGGTGTTGTTGGTAATTCTTGCTAGTGAGCTTTGTAAGGACAGTGACCCCTTACCTTGAGGTCAGAGGTGGTGAAAGGTTGCCCTGGTCTTAGTCCCCTTGCTTACCTCTCTCTCTGCGTATATCTGAATTTGCCATCTGAGCACTTCACTCTGGAATCCAAAGTATTTTTGTACCTATTTGTGATAAAGCTTCTATGAATGAAGTCTTTTGGGGTAAAGATTCATTTCCTGTTTATCTGATGCCTAGCTGTGATTAGGGAAGTACATGCAGAATTCAACAAACTCCTGCTTGCCCCAAAACCTGGGGGTGGTTGCGTGATCAAATTTCAGCATTATCACCCATTAGGAAAAGTGATCTATATATCACCTCCTGGACCGCACTTTGAAGACGTGGATCATGAAGCATTCAAAGCTCATATGCCATTTGTTCCTTCCCACCTGGAGATTATCGTTATCTTAGAGTAATTTAACTCAATTGTGATGGGGTCAATACCTGTAAATTAAAAATAAATCCAGCCAAATCCCAAAGTTCTACTTACAAAAGACTTCAAATTTCAAAATACTTTTCCTTCAATAGAGTTGTGATCACAATTTTTCAACCAATTAAATGAAATATAAGTATATTCATATGGGGCATTTTATTAAGGGAAAAACCCACAGCACAATCAAGAAAAAGTATATGAGTATTCATAGAAAAAGACTAGAAGAATTGGTCCTCTTGTAGGTGATACCTTGTGTATATTTTGGCAGCTGTTCCATTAGATTTTTGTTGGTACAATTTTTATATCATGCACTTTCTTTCCAGCAATACATTGAAAGTATTGCTGTTCTGTTAAAATATCTCACTACTTATTAGATGCTGAAACACTTTCTCTTATTCAGCACTATCTCTTAACCTGAAGCAACTTGTCCATCAGTTGTTTTCTTTCAAAATACATGGAAATAAAGTGTAACTTATATGTAACTCCACTTTCTATAGTTTTATTTCAAAACCATCAGAACTAAATGCCATCTAGCACAGTGTTTTTTAAGAGCAAGCTTTAGGAACAGCATTAAAATGGACTTTCTAAAATTGCCTTTCATTTCAGAAACTCTTATTCAGAGTTTTCCACTGTAGTAGATAATGGATCTTTTTTTTTCATAATAGTTCTTTAAACTACTCTGGGGGTGAAGGAGGACCTGCTGCAGTCTGCGTTGTTCCTCTTGTATGCTGCAATATGGATCAAAGCAGTCTTCAGTGTATATGCTCAGAATGGTATTTGTAGGGGATTGCTTGACATGCCCATAGAGTTTTCAGTAGACAGGATACAAAGCCCCTGTGCTACCAGGGGAAGTTACCCCTACCCCTGCCCTACTGCCCTCTTCATGATCCTCCCTTCATTCTTTCCCTGATGCAAGCAGCCAAGGTGGGGCCTGAGCTCCTCCTCTACAGTTACTGTGCTTGGAGCGAGAGCCTCAGCTCCAGACCATGAGTAGAAGACGAGGACTGGAGATGGGTGTGTTGTCCTGGTACTGGGGGATGGAGAGGAAGGAGAGGAAGTTCAGCCCTAAACATTTCATGGACACATGTTTCCTGGGAACGATTTTTCAGGCCTCAGCATTTTCCCTATCTCTCCTTTCCTTTTTGTCCTTTCTGACCCTTGGTTACCAGGAGGTGCCCTGAGTGCTTCTGATGAAAAGGTTCTATTTTGATCGGACCAGTGCTTTGACAATATGGTGGCATTGTCCTCTTTAGTGTATTGTAGAAGGAAGAACACATGAGCTGTATTTTCCATTCCAAATATTTAAGGTCCAATAGAAACATGATCTTAAAATACTTTCTGCAAGGGCCGATGACCCCAATATTTCTGCATAGAACTGTGGGTGGGGGGAAGATAGGGATAGATTTTCATAGTGAGAATAGCAGATAGAGAAAAAGAATTTATTGCAGCTTAGATTCCATCCATCTCTCACCAGCTCACAGGCTTCTATGAAAATGGCTTTCTGCCCATGAGTAGGTGTTCTGGAGGTAGATGTGGCTGTTGATGTTTTTCACCCCTTCTTGCTCCTCCAGATATGCTCTTAGCACAACAGTTCCCCATTCAGAGCCTCCAGGGTAAAAACAGGTGGTCCAGTTAGGACTGGAAGGAGATCAGGATACCCTTGAGTGGAGAAAGAAGGGGGAAGTCCCTCCTAGGGACACCATGGAAATAAAGGGCATTTCTAGAACTCCTGTCCAGCCACCTGTCTGGTGTTTCCAGGGATCATTTTCATGTTTGAATTTTTCACTGACTCGAAACTACCCGTACATATCACATCCCATATGTTTTTCCATGTTAAGATTGTACTAAGTTTTCAATGTTAAGGTCATTATGGAGTATTCAGAAATACTCAAGAAGTGAAAGTAGCCTCTCCCAGCCAAGTCAGATCCTTTCACTGCCTTAGGATAATTACCTAAATTCATTCTACCGATGAAATTCCCCTAAAATGGAAATAAACAGCAAAACCACTGTGTATCCTAGATCCTAAAGATATCATTTATCTTCAGTGAAAACCAAGATTATTAAAAAATGTGAATTCTCTTGGCAGGAATGTTTCTGTCTTCCCTCTGTGGGAATTACAAAAAGTTGCTCATTTTCATGACTGCCTTTAATTATAATTAAAAGCAGGGCCTATCCGAGTGTTGCCAAGTCCTAGTCTGGAATAAGTGTGACAGCTCAGTGCTTTGGGAAGTTTATGAGGACTATGAATAAATTATATTTCTGTAATCCTATAAAACAAAAACTTGCATTTACATAGTAATATAAATTCAAATGTATTTTAGCCTGTGTTTAGAAGAATTACACTTGAGTGTATGAAAAATAAGTAAGGATAAAAAGCTGCTACTGGTCACTCTCACATGTTAGTAAATCACTCTTGTTTTAAAGGTTCAGTTCTTTCATATTCTACTTTCTTAATGCTTCCTTTCCAGAAAAATCTAGATCAACTGTTCTCTACCTGTGGGTCATGGCCCCCCATGAGGGCCATATATCAGATCTTTATGTATGACTTATTACAGTAGCAAAATATTAATGATGAAGTTGCTACAAAACACTGTTACGGTTGGGGGTCACCACAACATGAGGAACTGCATTAAGGGCCGCAACATTAGGAAGGTTGAGAACCACTAACCCAGATGCTCAGAAGAAAGCTTTCCCATCGTTTTGTACCCTACGTTGCTTTATTTGACTTCAAAATGTCGTGTGCACTAGCGTCAAAGTTGAGAAAAAGATCATGATGGTAGGGACTGAGTAATCACTTCTCAGGGACTAGGAAATTTAGTGACTGTGGAACTGTGGGTCCAACCTTTCATTATGATTATTTCCGACTATGACAGAGTGACCTACTCTAGTAAAATAACAAAGTGAATTGTGGAAGCAATACTTTCTAGAAAGTTGAATGCAGAAATATCAGAGAGAATCATGTGAATAATGTTCAAATCTAGACTATTTTTAAAATTGTACTTGTGGTTTATGGTGTCCAACTGTAAGCATTCACATCTTGTATTCCTGCAGAAGAGTCAGGGAGCATTTGTGACTGGGAAGTTGTGGTATGTGCTTGTCTATACTTACCGATTTCTGAAAATGAACAGATAGATCAGCTATCACTAACTGATTTAGGTGCATTGTGGGCAGGCATCAAGACGGAAGGTGGATTGTCACAGTCTCAGTCACCGGGGCAGACTGGATTTCTCAGCTATGGCACAAGCTTTGGCACCCCTCAACCTGGACAGGCACCATACAGCTACCAGATACAAGGTGTGTATTCAGCCTCTTTGTTGCTTTCCTTCAACTGTTGGCTGTTAATTTCTAAAGCAAATGTGATATCCCCTTAGCTGGGTGTTGGTGAAGCAAGTGGACTGGGCTCAGAGGCAAGAAAGACATCAACACATTTCGAATTAGATTCTTCACCCGCTGCCCTCTGTGTCAGGATTTCTATGTGATGGAATTAGGTGGAGTGATCTATCTATAAAGGTGATGTTTCAAATGTTCTATTTTTGTTTTTAATGTTGAAGCTTCTACTTTCATTTCTGCTACCAGTTAGAAAAAGAGAATAAAAAGTAAGCAAAGGTGCCCACACAAAAGGCTGTCATGTGGTAAATAAAAGCCTCTGGATATGGTATTACCAACCAGCTTTCCTAAGAGGGACATCTGATTTCATAATTTTAGTGATGGGGTGGTATTGGGGGACAGCATACTCTGCTCTACAAATACAGTATGCAGTGTGTATTGACTCAATGATCTACCAAAGGCCAAATCAAATTTACATAGATCCAGTTACAATTACCCACTGGAGTATCAAGATAATGCTTCCAGGAACCAATGCCTGGGTTTCTGTTTGAAATTGCAGACAACACAGACATAACTATGGTTCAGGTGGAGTGACAGCTCAAGGGAAGGTTGTCAGGGCCTTTTCAAGACTACATAGATACCACTTGTAATTAGCAGACTGGTACCAGGCAAGTTCATCTGTAAAGTACTAAGTTTCATAAAATTAAACCTTTTTTCATACTTTTTCTTTTCTTTTCTTTTCTTTTCTTTTTTTTTTTTTTTACCAGACATCAGCTTCACAAACTATTTTTGGTTTTGTGTGATACAAAGACCATTAAATTGACTCCTCATTCCTGGCTAAAGGAATTCTTTATAGGATTTTCATTTTTTATGTTTATTATGTGTTATTACATTATTCATTGAGGATAATTAGAAAACATAGGGAAGCAAAAATGATTTCAGTCATCTATTCCATAAAATTCTTGCATTAGTTTGCCATTCTTTTATATGTACATATACCATAGGCAATTGCATTGCTCTATATTGTTTGGTCGTGCCTATATTCAATAAGGAATGTATTTTAAAGGTCTTTTTACAACAATAAGTTATTTTTTAAAACATCATTTTAGTTGTTACATGGTACTCAGGGGCACTGTATTTTATTTAGCCACTCCATTATTACTGAACATCTACGGTGATACTCTACATACCTTATCTGTATTTATTATTTCTCTTGATGAGGGTAAGTGTGGCATTTCTAGGCAAATTTTTTATGCTTTCTAAGAGTGTATTATGTATTTACATGAGCAATGATGCGTTGTAATGGAGTGCACATGTTGGTGTTAACTTTATTTTGTTTATATGTGTGTTTTAAAACTAAAGAGATAAAATTGGTTTCTTCTATTCATTGGTATTAATCTTTCTTCAATGATTTATTATATTGAGGTTCCTATTTCAAAAGCACATTTATACTTTATGGATTTTATTTGTTTAGTTTTACTATATACCAAGGTAAAATTCTATTGGTCAAGATTCACTAAATTTTCACATTTGGCTTGGCATTTGGTATACAAAAACAGACTTGAATTATAAAGTTTTGATATCTTTAATGGCTACAGAATAAAAGAGTTTTATAGTAAGCAGGATTTATTGGTAGAAGGAAGCTACTTGTATGCTAAATTCCAAAACTTTTAAGTTGTCTTGGAACAGGTTTTACACATACTGAATTTCAATTGAGTAGACACATAAGAGAAACAGAAGGTGATGGAAACACTTCATTGATGAGTTTCACAGACCCGGAGCAATGGAAGACACACAGCAAAGGTCTATTTGCTCACAGGATCTCGTCAAGGAGAGAGACAAACAAATACCTTAAGCCACTGTAGGTGCCTCCAGACTATGAGGGAGATAAACATTTCCCATTTAATGGTGGGTCCCATTACCCACCAGGCATCTGAGTCTGATGGAACGGAAGCAATATCAAAGATGAGGAGACAAATGACATGTCCTCTCAGCAGAGGAAGCCAATGCAAGCTTCTAGCAAGTTTGGTGTTGATGAAGACAAATGATTCTCATTCATATATATGTATAGAGTGTTTCGCTTACATGTATGCATGTGCACCACATGCATTCCTTGTCCCATAGGGGTCAGCAAAGTGAGTTAGGTCAACTGGAACTGAGTTATAGATAATTTGCCTGTCTCCTCTGGCACAGTAACAAGTGTCGTTAACTGCCAAGCCTTCTCTTCAGCAAAAGACAAATAGTTCTCAAAAAAAAAAAAGAACAAAAACAACCTAGATACCTTGAGAAATATATATTGATCATGTTTAGTATGGATTTGGGGACACACACACACACAGGAAAAATATACAGAGATTGATTTCAGGGATGAGAAACCACACTCAACAGGAAACTTAGCAGGCTTATGTGCATGTGGAATTTATGCTCCACAGATCTGCCTGTGTCTCTCACCATGAGTGCTGGGGTTACTCCCTGTCTGACTGTTCTCACACCGTTGTCGGGGTTCTTCACTAGGGTCTTTACATGTATGCAGCAAGCACTTTAATGACTGCGTCAGCCCAGTCACTTCCAAATGTACCACTATTAAAGGTAGGATGAAAGCACTTTGTCCATTGCTCAATGATTTCATCTGCCTGCTTGGGCCATCTGTTAACTTGGAAGCATCTATTCTGGTTTCTTTCTTTCTTTTTTGACTTTATTTTGAGATACAGCCTTACTATGTAGTACAGGCTATCCTTGGGCTTGCCACATAGCCAGGCTAGTCCTGAATTCCTAATCCTGCTGGCTCAGCCTGCCAGTGTAGGCTTACAGAGCTACCAGACACAGCCCAAGTATCTTCTCCATACATTTTTTTTTACTTTTATTTATTTTTTTATGTTTATTTGTTACTTCAGGTTACATCTCCATCACAGTGTCCTCTTTCATCCCTCCCAGTCCTGCCCTCCCACCCTCTACCCCCTATCCCTTCCATCCCATTCCTCTGGAGTGGAGTGTCCCTACATAACAGTCTCCCACCCCAGTTCAGCAGTCATATGAGGGCCAAGAGCCTCCTCATACACTGGGGGCCTACAGGGCAGTACCACCAGGGCAAAGTGTCTCATTGACAGGAAACAAAGTATATGTCCATGTTCCCTTTGGTGCATTGGTTGTAGTATAGTTATCCTGTACTATATGGCTAAAATCCGATTATAAGTGAATAGATGCCATGTGCATCCTTCTGAGTCTGTGTTAGCTCACTCAGGATGAGCTTCTCTAGTTCCATCCATTTGGCTGCAAATTGCATGATTTCATTGTTTCTGATGGCTGAGTAGTATTCCATTGTGTAGATGTACCACAGTTTTTTAATGCATTCCTCAATTAAAGGACATCTGGGTTGTTTCCAGTTTCTAGCTATTACAAATAAAGCTGCTACGAACATAGATGAGGAAACGTACTTGTGGTTTGGTGAGGAATCATTTGGATGTATACCCAGAAGTGGCATGGCTGGGTCTTGAGGAAATCAGTCTGGTGATATCTTAGAAAACTTGGAATAGCTCCATACATTTTTTTTTTTAAGATTAAAAAATGATTCATGTGTCTAGGGGTCTGTCTGTGTGAGGGTATGGATGTTTGTGCGTTGCGGGAGAAGGTATCCATGGAGTCCACTAGAGGACATCAGAAACCATGGAGCTGGAGTTACAGCTGGTTTTGAACTTCCTGACGTGGGTGCTGGGAACTGGACTCATCTTCTACAAGTGCAACAATCACTATATATATTACTTCAAGTTACAATTCCATCATAGTGCCCTCTTTCCACCCCTCTCGGTTTCACCTTTCCACCCCCTCCTCCCTCTCCCACCCAACCCACTCCTCTGATGTGGAGTGTCCCTACATCTTGACCAAGGCTTCTCTCCAGGCACCAGTACGTGTCTGACAGTTCCTTTTGCCATCTCTAAAAGAACTTTCAACATTCCTCACATTGTATTAGTTCCTAATGAGTGATGCTGCTGCTCCTATTCTTAGTTTCTTCTTGGGGTGGTTATAGTACAGACCGGATGTTTGCAAGACCCCAGGTTTAACTCCTGAGTGGAACAAAAACTGATCTGCCAGCTAGAAGATGGGTCAGAATTTATTTGAGCAATCTAGGCTATTTTTTTTTTTCTGGTTTTCTCCTTCGGGAGGAGCGTTTCCATCTTTAAAGTATAGGGTAGGTACTCAGAGTTAGCTGCTGGTGTGTCATAGTCACCGGGGAACATACTTTGGGTAGTTTAAATGACTCAAACAAACTGAAGGGTAGCGCCCGCTTCCTCTGAACAGCTGAGCTGAAGAGAATGGGTGTCTGTCACCGGTCCCAACACGTTCAGACCCATCTCTATATAGTTTAGTGTAAAGAGGAAGTTAAAGACCTTTAACCCTGGGTAGAATGGTTCTGGAGCCAGGGAGCCTCCTCATAGTTCCATCCCTGCCATCTGCCTGCATTTCTCACCTCAGACATAGAAAAGATGGTACCACCCATGGGAGCAAAGTAAGGTGGCATTAAGAATTTATGCACAGCCGGGCGGTGGTGGCGCACGCCTTTAATCCCAGCACTTGGGAGGCAGCGGCAGGCGGATCTTTGTGAGTTCGAGGCCAGCCTGGTCTACAAAGTGAGTCCAGGACAGCCAAGGATACACAGAGAAACCCTGTCTCGAAAAACCAAAAAAAAAAAAAAAAAAAAAAAAAAAAAAGAATTTATGCACAAATTACTCTGACCCTCATGGAACTTTCTATGAGAAGTCCTGTGATGATTTAATATTTACTATTTCCTCTCTGGTGGTGATCAAGTGATTATTGCTATTATTATTATCCAAATTTTGTGATAATTCCAGATTATTAAGCCTTATCTATCTCATTTTCCAAAGGGGTGAGGTATATATGTGTATTTGTATGTTTAATATGTATTTATATTATATGTATATACACATATGTATGTGAAATATGATTAATATTTACTGTATATAATAAAATATATCTTCAATCTTTTTAACCAACATAATTTCCAATAACCTAAAAGAACAGAAAAGAAATGAAATTAAAAGAAAACAAAAACAAAATAAACCAGAGCTAAATTTAGGTAATATTTTAATATGAAGGGAAAATTACGCTAAGAAAGGTCAAGGATTTTTGTGCATGATACAAAAGGGATACAGGGACTGGGCAGGTAAAAACAGCCCAGAACAACAAGAAGCAACCTGGGTAGAAGAAAGGCTGTGTTGATGACAATGGTGATGGGGTTGGTGAGTGACAACAGCAGGAAACAGAAGAACCATTGACACAGAAATAATTTCAGGCTTTCAGTAAGAGAAAGGAGTCAGCCATGACATTCCCCAATTACCCTTGAAGTCACATTTCTACTTTGAGAGCAAGGAGGTGACAGTCATTTAAACATCAAATTGTTTATAGTTCAGAAGCTTGGGGAAAGCTGGGTGCAGTGGAACATGCTTATAATCCTAAGACTCGGGATGCTGAGGCAGGAGGATTGTGTCATGTTCTAAGCTACATAGTACCAGGGCTATGTGTTATTCAAAAGTAAAAAGAAAAAGAAAAAAAAAGGATGAAAAGTGTTCAGGAAGAAGGTGGGGATGTGACATGCTTTACTATGTGGAAAACGTTAATGCCCACACAACAACATAAAATTGAAGCGACATTCATTGAGCCCTTTAGAATATCAAGCACTATTTTAATTATTTCATATATACCATGTCAATCTTTCCAGTAACTCTGAACAACATCATGCAGAAAGAAAACTCTGAAATTCCTGAAGAACGCGTTAATGATTCATTCACCTAGCGTATTATAAATAACTTCTGAAGGATGGCTATTTGAAATCGCAGGGGAGAATGATATAGCCCTGTCCGAGCCTGCCATGTTGTTCATACGTCTACTGTGTTGGCTTTTACAGCCACACAACCCTAAACATGGCTGGCAGAACTGCCCGTGTCTTCTGAAGAGTGGACTTGGTCCTGGAAGCAGAGACACATTGCACATAACAAACTGTATAGTCAGTTGCTTTTCTGCTCAGAATTTTTGAGAAATATTTTAGAAAGCTCATTTCCGAGGCCCGACTGTGTTAGAACCCTTTCAGAGATCCCCAAACAACATATTTATTCAACAATCTATGGCCTTTCTACACTGTGCGGTCTGGCATGCTGGAATGGCCTTTCTAGGTACCCTCAGTCCATATAGTCCTTCTTGGACGTCCTTGTTCTGACATTGGTGCCTCTGTCATGGCAGAGGGTCTCAGGGATCCTAAGACTTGCCATTTTCAGTTATCAGCTAGTGTTGTATATGCATTTACGCTAAAATTCTGTGAAAATATATCTCTGTATTTAGAAAATCTGTGGGTTTTTTTTTAACCTTTGCAACAAGATCATTAGACAAGCTTTTCCTATTTTAATTATTTCTTTTGTGATTTTAGTGAAAAGTTAGAAACTTAAGTTCAGCTGAGGAAGATAATAATGTTCATACTCTCAGTCACTGTATAATTGATCCCAAGGAAGTAAGGTCTCTTGTCTTTTCTTTTTTATCTCTTTCTGTCCCATTGTGTTCTCTTGTGCCCCTGGAAGAATATTTTGAATGGTTTGAGGAGGCTTTTCTCACACACAAACCTTCTGTAGACAAACAGGCTTGAAGGGTTTGCTGGGCATCAACAGGGGGCTAGAGGCTGGAGAGCCTTGTGTAAGGTTTGAAAAAAGTGTGGGTAGAGTTTCCAGTGCTGCTTACTGGTCAAGGGACACTGGCAAGAGAGTGAAGGGGGTGTTGTGTGAGTGGGTTTGCATGTGCAGAAGCATACACACATGTGAGTTTATACAGCAGTAAGAAATCCACTGAGGGGAAGCTGTTTGCCTTTGGTTCACTCGTTGGTCTTTCAGACTATACGCCAGCTACACCATAAACTTTTCTATGCCTTTTATGTAAAGGAGACAGCTGACTTGCAAACAAGCTTTCAGTGTTTATATATTTAAGCAATAGGACAGAACTGTTGCTACCATTGCTATCCACTTAAACCCCACAGATCACAGAAAACATTGATTCTGTCTAGCATAGACCTCCAAAAGCTCTATTGCAGGGCAAGTCAAACTTCTCTCTGCTGGAGGTAAGAAATTCCTGGAGTTGAACTACCAAGAATTTTCAGACACACACAAAAACAATGACAATTAAAATAATGTCACTGAATTGATGCAGGCCCAGCTGGGAGGAAAGCTACCTTTCCATGGCAGCTTAGTTTAGTGGATCACAGATGGTCGAAAGCACCAACATCTTCGTTCACGTTTTTGTCCCCAGTGTCTAGCATTGATATGTCTAAAAATTATACATTTTTTGTTGGTGGATGGCGAGATCTATAACTTGGTGAATGTTAGAAGGTAATATCCATAGACTCTGATGGTTTAGGGGGGAAAAAGAATTTGGAATTTCACATAGTACATTTTCATTTAATTTATTATCATCATAGCATATATTTAAAGCAACCTCTGTCTTGATTAATAGATGGATTTTCCTGGACGGATATTGGGGTTATCGTCGTGCAGGTATAGATAGAATGCCTTCCTGGGATTTCATTGCTCCCAGTAGCAGCGATGTTATGAGATATTCCTGTCATTCTATCCCAGGGAAGGTATTAGAGTTTGCCAGGAGACATAGGAGGGGCTACAACGAGGAAAACACTAAATCCTGAGTTTGCAGAAACTGTTTCTTTTCTTTGGATGTCCTTGCTTTGATAAAGAATTTTAAGTTCTCCTTTGTTAGGCCTGTGTTTGTTCTGCTAAAGAGATTGAGGTTCAAACTAGTGAGAAGAATCAGTAAATCAGGGCAGAAGCTAATGGAGGGTACACAAGCCCGCCTCTCTCCCCTCACCATGTATGTGTGTGTGTGCATAGGGTGTGGTGAGAACGGTGTGAGAACTTGGCTGCTGTTTCCTTGGAGTCTAGAGCTCTTCAGATATATGGATGAATTATTACAGTTTTCCAGATACTTAGGAACTCAGAGATGTCCCGCTAAACCTTTACATGTCAAATTATTTGCTCGAGAAATAGTGTTTTCCAAGAGGAATTCTTATCAAAGATACAGCTCTAGGAAGATACATGGCAAATCTTTAAAAAGAAAATCTATTAAAGTTTTTGATCATTGTACTTCCTGGCTCAGTGACACAGTAAGGTTATGGTTGGATCATAGCCGTATTTTTAATTTTCCCCTTAATTGCTTTAATCACTTTTCCTGTCATCTCTTACTTATTTTTAAGTTCTTGGCTTTTTTACAGCTACTTTTCTCTAAGTTGCTTTTGAAAAAAGAAACATTCCATTTCAGCTCTTTGGCATCTTGTGTTATTTCAAGTGTTGAAAATTATATGGAAATCCCTTGAAATCTAGCTTTAGCAATAATTTGTGACCATTACCAATTTTATTGTCTGTATGAGTTGTTTTTAGTTAAAATATATAGAAACATATCAGGAAAGATGAATGGATTACAGCCTTTATTACCTAAGTAAAAACTTATCTTTGAAAGTAAACTGGAAGAAAAGGGAAGCTTGGTCCATTAAGATCCATCTTCTATGAAGGAGGAGGCCTTGCTTTTCAATAGCCCATCTGGCTTTCTGACATTTCCCCCATGGACTTGTGCCTGATGATGGACATAGCCCATGGCAAAAAGGCCACTGAAGGAAAGCAAATGGACCTCTGTGGAAATACACGAGGGACAGCCGGCATCCCACTTACTGAATAAATGCTAGAAAACACTCTAAACATGGGAATAACAGACAGGCCCCAGCAGGTTCCAGCATTCTCTCTCATGTTGGCTGGGATTCTGGTTTTTAATGGGAGCCCTTGTTCTCTGTGAAGTGGACCTTTGACCTATGTTATTTTTTTTTTAAGCTTTTTGAAGCTAGAGACAGGCAACTTTCTCTAGGTGAAATCACACAAAACAGACATCAACATAGGCTGTATGCCTTTTAACTAGGAAAAAGTAGTAGAGAGATTTTAATGCAAGTTTTTTGAGGGATGGTATGTTTTAGAGGTACAATTGCTTTGCACCTACGGCACCAGGTGACCCAGACAGGGTCTCCCAGAAAGGCTGTTTCTTGTTTGCTATGGTGGACAAAGTTCCACCCTTTCTCTGTAGGAGCCTCTGACAATGACAAGAAGAAACCAGAGCCTTGTGACATACTATCCCTGGGTGACTTCTATAATTTGTCAGCCTAATAAAACAGTGACAGCAAAGCCTTATAGAAATGAATCAGGTTGATTCCAAATTTATCCATTAAATTTCCTACATGTCATTTTTTCTGTTCTTGGTGTATATGTGATTTTTGTATAACCCAAAATTAATTCCAATCCTTTAAAAACCTGGGACCCCATCATAATTACTGATTCAGAAAGTCTGAAAAAGTTCTCATGGTAGATTAGAAAACAGTAAACAAGAACATGCCAATAATGGCTATTCTCCAGCAGAAAAACAATAACCTGAGCATTTGCTATGTGAAGATGGAGATTTTATACATTTGGTAATTTTGGAAATAACTCGAGACAAAAAGTGGAAATACTGAAGTATAAGTGTACTCTAGAAATATAGGATGTGAGAAAAAGACTGCCTTAAGCAAAATCAAGGAAGGCTGGAAGGCATTGGAGTGCGTGACCTCAGAATATCCTGCAGAGCTATAGTGAATAGCTAGTATAGCTCTAATACAGACCATGGTATTAACATCAAGACAAACACCAGAGAGCCCAGAGGAAATAGTCAGCTAATTTTCAACAAAGGTGATAAGAATACCTGTCAGAAAATGATAATCTTTTCTCAGTAATTGCTGTGGGAGAAATTGGCCACTCACATGCAAAAGAATGAAGCGATGTTCCATTCTCTCTCTATATATGTAATAATCTCCAAATGGAATGCAAACATAGGATACATTTGCATTCTGAATTTGAAGCTTTTCATATGCAAGCAAAACATTTTCATCAATACACGCGTGATGAGCCATCAGCATCTAACTTAACAGAGTGTATAAACTCCTGGGCCTTTGCACTATAGGCAGGGGTACTGCCAATAGCTGAAACTGCAAGTCTGCAAGTCAGCCCTCACATGCATATACGACCCCCAAAGCTCCCACACACATTTGAATATGCATGAGCATCACATACAGATACATGTGCAAAAATAATATAACACATGGATTTAAGAAATTAGGCCCAGGGTGCAAAGATGAGGAAAAGCTTACTCAAAACTAGTCTAGGGAAGAGATAAACTGTGATATTTATTAGTGAGCACAAGGCTCCCAAAACATAGTCAATACACAGAGGAATAGTCAAGGAAGGTGATTGGAAAGACAAGGATTGTCTAGGCCTTGAAGAATGGGGATAATGAATGATGGAGAGAAGTAGTAGTTGAGAGGAACAGGGTCACTTTAAGTTTTCAGAAGAGGTTTGACCACATTCTGGCTAATGAACATAGTGGGCCATGCATGGAGAGCCTTGGGGAATATCTTAGATAAGATCTGTCCTAATGCCTTATCCCAACTCTACATCCTAAACCCCAGGCCTCTTCTCCAGGCCCAGATGTGCATGTATATATACCCTCCAGGCCCAGATGTGCATGTATATATACCCTCACATTTATTAGAGTTCCTTCAGTCTTCTCCATCTTTTGGAAGAAAAACATAACATTTTTCTGGGTCCTGCTTTACCAATATTAACATGTTGAACATTAGGGTTCCTGGATTTTCCAATGCTGTTTCTTTTCCCGTGTTTTTTCTTTAAGAGCTAGTTCTTCATAATTCCTGCTCTACAATCAATGTCTGTCAGAGAAACGGGGCCAAAAGGCTGAAGATTGATGCTGTAACATATGGAGAGAAAACGGGAACTGTCCAGGCAGCCACTGATATGTCATTTCTTAGTTTTGGATGATGAAGGCCCTGCACTTCCTACATAATCAGATATATTTGTCCCTCTCAGGTCTCTGAGGTGGTTGAAGAATAGATAGCTAGAGTCTCATAGTTAAATTTTGAGTTGTTTAGGAATCAAGAGGGTGTTCTGGATCTAAGAAGATGTTTTTAAAATTGTGATGCAAGTTAGTATGAAAGCTGAGTTAGATATAGAACTTTAAACTCGTGGAGATGGTTAGATGGTAGACTGTTAAAGTCAGGGGCCAAATATGTATGGGCTGGACATTGGGAATGTATGCTGGGCCATTTAACTCTCATAAATGTGGCGTATTTATTTCTGTTGTTTTGTATAGTATTTACTGTTATAAGAGAAGGAACTATTTGTTGGACTGAAAGGGGAAGCTGTTGGGGGGAAGAGGGTGGAAGGGTGGGACAGGAGGGGGGAGTAGGGAAGGGATTGTGACTGAGATGTAACTTGAAGAAATAAAAAAATAAAGTATTAAAAAAAAAGAGCTAGTCAAGGGACTCCCCTCATTAACTTTTGCTTTCAGCTCTGCCGTCATTGGGAAAACATGCTTCCCACTCTTTCTGTATAGTGCTGTGCTTCTCTTCCAGGCTGCTTGGTGGCTTCAAGTCCAAGGCCAGGCAGCTCCCTGTCCAGGCTCTTGCTATCTCCTCCAGTGATGCAAAGCCATACTTTTCTCCATTGTCTTTGTGAATTTGTAGGACTTTATGGATGTGTTGGTGGGATAAAACTTTGTTTTGTGATTAAAAAATAAAAAGACACATGTTATCTGCCTATTCCATAAATAGTCTCAACTCTTAAAAGAGATCAATGAACAGGAAAATGTGTTGTTTTACAGATTTTCTGAAAAGACATTTTCCTGTGGTTCTGAGCTAAGAATGAATTTCTTCTCCATGACAAAGTATGGCTTTTCACAGTATTAAACTCTTTTAGCAGATGGATTTTCTTAAACTATTGGGTAGAAGGTGGCCCCTCCCCACTGAAAAATCACCTGAGCCAACCTGTTCCAAACTCCTCAACCAAGATGGGGTTCCACCCTGGTGATTTCCATGATTTTATGTGAAGGATAAACCTAAAGCGCTTCACCATAGACTATCTCTGCTGCATTTTACATATGCGGAAGTGCTGGGAAGTCAAATGGGTAGTGTTGATACTGAAGGCTGCAGACCAGCGATCGGCATGGGACTTCCCACTCTCTGCAATCTGTAGCTCAGCTCAGGTGCAGCTGACCTCCGTCCAGGCTGCTCAGGTGGTGCGGCAGGAGAGGGTGCTTGTTGCCAACATGTTGACCTGTTTTACATCCCTGGGATCCACCTGGCAGGAGACAACCAGTTCCTGTAAGTTGTTAACAGTTGTCCTCTGCTACCCACATGTGTAGGTGGCACTCAGGTGTGCACATAAGCACACATGATAAATATGTACATACATAAATGTTGAAAGTTTTTTGAAAGAACCACCAATACCCCACACAGGTTCTGCAGATGCTTAATGAGTATGGTTACGTGCTTTGTGCATAAAGATAGTTCATCTCGGTGACATGTTTTTGAAGCAGTTCCTAGCACATCTAGTGAATTTGGTGATGAAACATGGTAGTAAAATTCAGGCACTGTAGGGTTTTGGTTAACATGTAAGCTGTGAGGTTATACCCTAACCTTTTTCCCCAACTGCTGTGATTCCTGGAGCTAGGGAGTGGCTCACACAGGCATCTTTCATCGGGACCTCCTGATAACTCAGAGGCCATTCATCAGCCATGTTTTCAAACATTAAAAAAACACTCTTGCTACTGTGATAGTTGATGCACTGTAGACATGAAGGGCTCCATGTTTAGAACTGAGTGTCTTGATAAGATGGAATCACAGCTCGCCACCTCTCTTAGAGCCCCACGTGTTTTCTCTATGTGTAAAATGGAATGCAACTACCTCCCTTATGGGGGAGTAGGAAGTAGGACCAGAGGGGGTGAATAGGAACAAGTATTTGATTTGGGCATGGTGTAGGAGATGAGCTCTTATAATTTGACCTTCCACATTTGCTTTTGTCACTTCTATAGGAACACTGGACACACTGGGAAATTTTCAGTGAATTTCCAACTGCCTATAAAACCAGACAAAAAGAGGCAAGAGGAGACTGACTAGAGTTTAAAGACAGGCAGGTCTCTGTTTGAATGTCAATTAGGCCCCATGGAAGCTCTAGTAGTACCATATCCTATCATTATTTTATCTGAAAAATTAAAATATTAACCCTGCCTAAGGTATCAAGTTAGGAATTGATAAGACGGCTCAGCAGGAAAGGAATTTGCTGGCAAGTCTGACAGCCTGAGTTCAACTACTAGGTTCCACACAGTGGAAAGGGAGACACCCACAAGTTGTTTCCTGACCTCTACCATAAACACACACACACACACACACACACACACACACACAATGCAATAAAAATATCAAATTGTGGCATATTAAATTATGGAGAAGAGGAGGATTCACCTAACATTGTACAGAAAAAATGAGAGTTACCTACCTTAAAAAAATGTTACTACATCTGTATATATGTTACTGTCTATATTTTTATATGTGGGATGCAGATACCTCTGTATTTTTATAAACTTAAACATATACATATGTATAACATTTTGTACACTCCCATTTCATAGAGAAAGGACTAACAAGTATAGCTGGTACTTGTTTGTTTGGTTTTAGATGAGTTAGTGATCGGCTTAAAATACTGATAGTAAGCTTTGGGTGTGATCATATACACATACATACACGTTACAAAGACAGACTCATTAACAGGTGAAAAGGAGGTAGATTAATGAAAGAAAGAATGATCCAGGCTTATGCAGGAGAGGATGGGGAACTAGATAGGTGTTATGAAGAAGCAGGTTTGTAGACCGTGCAGAACTATGTCTGATAGAAGTTGGCCAGTATTTGCCTGCAGAAATGAGCTGTGCAGAATGCCATTCAGAGACCAACATGGCAGGTCACTAGTTAGGCTGGGCATCTGGGGTGTGGGGCTTGGCTGCTAGAAAAGAGTTCAAACAAATCCAGAAGATAAATAGGGACCAGACCAGCTAAGGCCTAATAAATGAAGCCCCATAAGGAGTTTGACTTTACCCTGAGGTCAACAGGGAGCCACTGACAGTTACTTTTCAAGTCAGGAGGCGACAGGATCTGTCCTGCTCATTAGAAGAAGAGCCCATGCCTCCATGGAAGACAACAGGAGAGCACTGGAACAGGAGGAAGGTAGCTAGCAGAGGCTAGGGCTGACAGCGAGTGTTAGCAGTCTGGGCTAGTAAGCAGTCCTATTTGCCCAACTTCTTTATTTAGCTAGGTAGACAAGCCCTGAGAGCTTGCTTCTAGCAAAGTGAATATGGCCTGAGCTCCACTCTCTAGGAGGTACACTTCTCCCTGAAGCAAGCAGGATCCTTTTGGAAGTTGCATTAAGTCTCAGAAGCCACTGGGGTGCCATTAAACTCCTGCTTCAGCACACTGAGTGGAATGGAATCTCAGCCGGCAAATGACTGTAACTGATGTTGGCTTCCTGCTAGTGCACAGCTTTAGAAGTAGCGTACGTCTGGAAAGTCACTTGGGTACCATTTGGAGCAGTGAACTGTGATTTATTTGGCCCTACCCTAGTGGCCTGTATGTGCCAATATAGCTTCCATGGTCCTTTCTGCTTTGTTCTAGTGAATAACTTATGGAATGAAAACATCCATTTAAAAGTATATTTTCTATATCTTATTCATTTTCTTGGTGAGTGGGGATTATGGAGGTCGGTATTTATTGCCCAAAAATGTGTCATTTAACTGAAAGTAGCAAGTCATAACCTAAAAATGTATAGTTTAAATTAAAGTAACAGGTCATAACCCAAAGTCTTTTTCCTACAGAATGTATGTAATAGCTGAAGTTGAGAAACCTGTGCTCTTATCCAGAAGAAATTTAAATTTATTGCAGAAGGAATTTTTAAGTGCTCTCTATTTTTTATTTTTCTCTGTGTCTCACTGTCATTATTAATTACTTGTTCTCTGATGTACAAATACAGAAGGAATTGTATACCCCTGAGAGCCGATGTTTAAAAAACAAAATAAGAGTGATGGTGGACACTCTAATCCCAGCACTTGGGAGGCAGACACAGGTAGATCTGAGTCTGAGGCCAGCCATAGTGAGTTCTAGGCCAGCCAGGGCTATGTAGAGGGACCCTGAATTTGGAAGGGGCCAAAATAAAGCTGGCATCATCCTGATAAGTCCCATGTGGTCGCAGTCTATGTCTTAGGCATCCTTTTATTCTCACGGAATCAGCAGTATGATGCCTATACTTACTGTTTAATGAGCATATGATTATCATATGCAAATGAGCATTGCCGTGCATGCTTACATATTGAAACCTCATTGTTTGGAGTATTAATGGTGTGAAAGAGTTCCTTGGTCCAGAGAGGTGATCTTGGGAGAATGGCTATTTCTAAAATGCACAGAAGAAGAAACCTCAAATATGAGTCTGTGTGATAAGTCCATTTGAAACTTCCTTAGGAAGTATTTTTCTCTGTTAATAAAAATAACAAATTCTTGAATCTAGCTCTTATAGATGCTTAATAAGTAAGAAAGGATTTTCAATATACAAAGAGTTGAAGTACTATCTCACTCAGAGAAGTCAAAAGAGGGAAAAAATACATAATAAATACATTGAAGAATTTTGTAAATGTGGGCTAGAATAAGCAGTAACAGTGCCTACCTTCTCTGTGTATGGGGCGGCGATCATTTTACTTTCTGAACTAGTACTTCACTTGTTGCTTAAGAACCCTCTTAAGCAACATTTGAAGACTAGGAAATTATATTTCAGAGTAGGTAAGTGAGCTGTCCAGAGTCCAGGCAGTTCTTAATTTATGCATCAAAAACTAATCCGGCCTGCGAGGTGGCTATAAAGCTCTTGCCTGGCTGGCCTGAACTCCCAAGTCTGGAGGTCCAGAACCATGGAAAGCAGCAGGCTGGGTGGTGTGCTCTTGGAATCCCAGTGATGATAAGATTGGAGATGAAGACTGGAGGACCCTTCAGCTTGCTCAGCAAGTAGCTTGACCTACCTGGCCAAGTTCCACTTCAGCGAGAGCCCCGCCCTCAAAAGTTGGAAGGCGCCAAAAGGATGACAGTTGGGGTTGTTCCCTGTCCTCTCTGGGCCCACCCATGTGTACCTGCACCTCCCCAAATGACACCGCTACAACCGCCTGTGTCTTCTGACTGTCAAGCCAATATTTAAATGTGTACCAGTAAGCAAAGAGTTGTCGAAGCAACCACTGTGTGTTAGTCCTGAATCTACCTGTAAGCAATGATCTCACATTGAAGGCTCTTGCCTTGATCTGCCTACACATTTGTTGTTTAGCCCACTCGTTTGCCATTCAATTTTATTTTTTCAAAAATTGCTTTTTTATTTTGTACCCTAGAAACAGTACAGGCTCTGGGTATAAACTTTAGAAATGTACATTAGCTTCATGGACTCAGTTACTGCATGACCACAACAGAAATGAGATTTAAAAAAAAAAAAAAAGACAACTTGCCTAAGGCCATTCTTTCTTCTACTCTGTGGTCCTGGGGACCGGACCGAACTCTGGTCATCAGGCTTGGCAGCAAGTACCTTTACCTGCCGAGTCACCTCTCCTGTCCAGTGTTCGTACTTCTTAACATTTTTATGTTTTCAAAAGTATTTAATTAAAAATGAGATAATTAAAAGTATTTTTGTTGGTTTTGTCTGTACTTTTATATAATAATATGAAAAAAATCTCATGGCACATACACCACTAACAATCTGTATTCTGTTTCAGAGCAGCACCCCTAAAAGACTGGGGCTCCTGCTTTGTTGTCTATAGCAGCACAGAAGCATCTTTCCTAACGAGCTCCCTAAATAAACTTATTTTTCCCTAGAGTCGATTCTCCACAGTAAAATTCTGTGTAATATGGTACATAAAGATGTACCGCATGACAGATGTGTATTGCAGTGTATAATACATCTTAAAAAAACACTGCAGTTGTTCATGTCTGAGCCTAACCATGTTAGAAGTGCTTGCTACTTAGACCATCAAAAGACCCTCGTATTTTTGTTTGGTTCAGCTCAACAGTAACAGAAACAGTGACATAAGGAAGGGGACCCTGTGATGCTTGTGCCTGGTGCCTGCCTGCTGTTCATGGTTGAACACTGGACAGCCAGTGTTGCCCTCAGCCACACCTGTGGCAGTAAATCTTCCTCTTTAATCGCCTTTGTATTAAGAATTTCAAGTGCTGCTGTCTATTCTCCTGTGAAAAAAAGATAATGAGAACTCGCCCAAAGGCCAGCTACAATGGCCCCATAAATAAGGACATCAGGGAGCGTTGTACGTCCTTGGAGGTAGCAACACAGTTTCTAAGTTAGCAAGAACCTTAACGTTCATCTAATAGGATCACTTTATTTTCTTTTAAGGAGGGAGAAGAAATACTTACTAAATGGCAAAAGGGAAGTAAGAACTCAAGAGAGAGAAAAGGGCTCCATGGGAGAAAATGCTCCAGCTGTATTTCACACATTTCATGTAAAGACATGAAAACCAGTGTGGTTTACAGACTACGCTAGAAAACTTTTTGGCTGGTATTTTCATGCAGATGTATACCTTTGACCTTAGTTTTTCTGAATCACTCATGCACTCTGAAACTAAAACTTCTTTACTATGATATAGTACAATTGAAATGGTCAACTATCTTTTTAAATATTTAATATAAGTTTGAGTATGTGTGTGTGAGAGAGAGAGGGAGAGGAGGGAGGGAGGGAGGGAGAGAGGAGACTGAGAGAGTGTGAATGTGGCTACCAGAAGAGAATAGTGGCTTTGGGTCCCCAGAAGCTGCATTTACCTGATGTGGGTGCTGAAAACTGAACTTGGGAACTCTGGAAGAGCAGCAAGTGCAAGCAGCAAGTGGTTATTGGGCTATTTCCTCATCCCTTAAAATGGTAAATTATTTTAAGACAATATAATGTTATTCATGACAGTGGATTGCAGCACAGAAGACACAGCAACTCCATCCCTGTCTCAGGGAAATGCCATTCTCCTATGTCACTGAGCACATCACTGAGCAAGCCATCTTTCTGCTCTGTTTCAGGTAGCAGCTTTACCACATCATCAGGATTATACGCAGGAAATAATTCGCTCACCAATTCCTCCGGATTTAACAGTTCACAGCAGGTAATTTAGTTAGGCAATTCAACTTCTGAAACATTTAAAAATACAACTTAATTTTATTGCATAAAGAAAGAATTTTTTATATTAAAATGTAAGTGGGCACTTGCTTAAGCTTTTTAATCTAATCGTGTTTTGGTTTTTATTTAAATACAATCTCTATAGCAGTCATTTATGGTGAGTCTTATGGTTTTCAGATTGGATTCATTTTGTTTGTACCATGGCATAGAATGGAACCTCTGAAGGATGTCTACATCCTTCCCTAAAGTTTGTTTGCAAGGCTGAGCTCATGAACGAATATCTGCTTGCTTGTATGAGCTCACGGAAGACACGTAAACACAAGTCATGACTTTACTCTGCAATGTAGGAAATGAGAGCACTGCTTTGACAGACAACTCTCCTGTGCTTTGGTTTGGCAGGACTACCCGTCCTACCCCGGCTTTGGCCAGGGCCAGTACGCACAGTATTATAACAGTTCGCCGTATCCAGCACACTACATGACCAGCAGTAACGCCAGCCCGACCACACCGTCCACCAATGCCACTTACCAACTCCAAGAACCACCGTCGGGTGTCACGAGTCAGGCAGTCACAGACCCCACGGCAGGTAACCATGTGTTTTACTCTGTCCTGGCTGGAGTCTTATGCTTAACTGCATTTTTCTGAGGTCGTAAACTCATCCAGTGGGTTGCATCAGTTTGGCTAATTTTCATAAATACTTTACTTTGAACTACACTATTGTGTCACCCCCTTTATTGTTTATTTGTTTGAAGAATTTGATATAAGGGATGTAAACTTCTCAAACAGATGAGAGATTTTATTCATTTATTTGACATTATCCTCAGTTTTCAAGATCTAGTGTCCATAGTACATAGCCTTTAGGTGTATACTCAGAAATAACTAGTTATTATTAATGATAACTATACATGAGAATAATTTAATACCACATGGAATATAAAAATAAATTATGAATAAATGTTTGGAATTTAACAGTTTCTTTTTATCATTACATATGTTTTTCATCATAGCAGTGCATTGCTGGGAGTTAAAAAAGAAAAATATCAAATAACACCAAAGGAAATTGTGAAAACTAACAAGCCAGCCCATTTTCCCCTCTCAAGATACACTGTGAATTTTGAAGCAATGTGTCTGGGGTGGGCATTTTTCATACTTCTGCCTAAGGTCTCACACACAAGCAAGTCTCCGTCTGTCTACGGACCTTTTCCTACATTGTGTCTTCTCAGTTCCTCCCCCCCCCACCCTGGTTTATTCTTTGTGGGGACAAATAACATCCAACCATTATATGTTTCATTTACTAAGTAAATCTTCTATTTCTTGAATTTTCTCTCAAACCTCTCACGCCACTGTCCTAACCTTCAATTTTTTTCAACCATTCATTTCATTGATTATGAGACCAGCTGTTATTCTCACAAAGTAAGAGCTTCTTTCTATTGTTTATTTCCAGAACTAGAACCCATTTTATTCTTACAGCTGAGCTTAAACAGTGGTGTCCAGAAAGCAGCTGAATTCCCTGGGATAATCCTAACATGTCAGTCCTAGCTGTTTGTCTTAAATCATGAAAAAAGTATTTTGTCTAACAACTACTAACGTAAATAATAACTATAGGTATATTTATAAATATTAACAGATACCACCAAATCCTGTACATTTTTTGGACACAAACGTATGCCACATAGGAAACAATAAAAATCATAATTTTCAAAATGTGTATGTGAATTTACTTTAAGGGCGCACAACACATTACAGCGTTCTTTAGGAAAAATATTGGTGACATATGTGCTCATTTCAATATCACTATTTAATGTCTATAGAATATAATTGATCTGCAGAGAAAATGTTCTCCATATTTCTTAAAAATTCATAGTTTCTCACTAACATGAATGTTTGTGAAGTTCCATAGTCAAAAGTCATTGAAAGAAATTCAAAGGATCCCTACGCTAAATCTGGGGTAGTAACTTGTCTTTCTTCCTACTCTGAGTGAATAAGAAACTTTGATGGTAAAATTCATGAACTTATTAAATGAAAGAATTGGAACGATTTACAAATATTATCTGATGGCTTTTGAGATAGAAATAAATATTGAAATTAACAAATGTATGCTTTTATAAAATCATTTTTGGTGTGTCTTTCTTCTGGATTGAATAGTCTATTGGGCTGAAGTCAGTGTTCTGTAATCCGGGACGCTATGTAGCTTCTACCTGGTGCTGTATGTCACTAGACTTTTCTATATCATTCTACACAAGTGACCCTTCTCTCAACTTCCATGGCATCTATTTTCATGTTGTTCATTTAATATTTTGTTGGAGTGAAAACATAAAGATAACTACGAGTTTTGGGGGATTATTATTTTTTTAGAGCAAACATGTAGAGACCCATTTGTTTCATACTGCATATTTTTAAATATTTATATTCTTTGAGAATTTCACACAATGTACTTTTTAATCATATTCATCCCAAGCCCTCTCAGATCCATCTCTATCTCCCTGCCCACCCATCTCATACTCTGTATCTCTATCTCTGCCATCTCCATCTCTATATTTCTATCTCTTTAAGCCCTACAAGTGCCATTAGTATTGCACAAATGATCTTGGGGATGAGGCCTGCCCTGGAGCATGGTGGAACTACCAGGGGATCACACATATCCCTAAAGAAAACCCAGCTCTCCTTCTCCCAGAAGCTCTCAAATGCTAAAAGCTCTTTAGCCAGGGATGGGACCTCCAAGTCCAGGATGAGATTTTGTCTGTCTTGAGATTGAATTGCTGTGAGTTCATTTGTACAATTTCTCCCTTGAGTCTGGGAAATACTATTTCCTTGCACTCATCCACTGCTTATGACTTTTGCAATCTTTCTGCCCCTTCCTCTGCAATGACTCCTGAGCCTTCAGGGGAGGGTTGTGATATGTATGTCCCATTTAGAGCTGAGCATTCTTCAACCACTTATTACCTATAAACTGGCAAGCTAGGAATACAAGTGCTTGTGTCTATGTAAGTTTTCCACCCATTTGGGGCAAATACTTAGAAGTATGATTCTTGATTATGTGCAAAACATGTTGTGAGTTTTGGTAGAAACCCTGAATCTGCTTTCCAACATGACTGCTGTTTTGCATTCTCACCAATGACATTCCAGTTGCTCAACTTTTTAGTCAGCATTCCATGTTGTTGATATTTTTGGTTCTGGCCATTATGATTGCTGGAGTATCTGTTTTAATTTGCTATTCCGTGGTGATGCATCATGTGGAACATGATTTCATATGCATAAATCTTGTATATTTTCTTTTTTATGTTTATTTATTACTTCAATTCCCATCTCCATCACAGTCCCCTCCGTCCACTCCTTTGGGGTCCACCCTCTCACCCTCTCATCCTTTCCTTCTTCTCCCACCTATCTTACTCCTCCTGTATGGGGTGCCCTACATATCAGCCCCCTTCCGTTTAGCAGCCATATGAGGGCTAAGAGCTTCCTCTTGCACTGGGGGACCTACATGGCAGCTCCACTAGGGCAAAGTGTCACACTAACAGTTAGCAAAGTCTATGTTTCTGTTCCTTTTGGTGTGTTGGTTGTAGGATAGCTATCCTGTACTATATGGCTAAAATCCAGTTATAAGTGAATAGATGCCATGTGCATCTTTCTGGGTCTGGGTTAGCTCACTCAGAATGAACTTTTCTAGTTCCATCCATTTGGCAGCAAATTGCATGATTTCCTTGTTTCTGATGGCTGAGTAGTATTCCATTGTGTAAATGTACCACAGCTTTTTTTTTTTTTACCTATTCATCGGTTGAGGGACATCTGGGTTGTTTCCAGTTTCTAGCTATTGCAAATAAAGCTGCTATGAGCATAGTTGAGGAGATGTCCTTGTGGTTTGGTGAGGAATCGTTTGGATGTATATTCACCCAGGAGTGGTGTGGCTGGGTCTTGTATGTCTTCTTTAGTCATGTGTCTGATGAGTACTGTTGTCTGCTTTTAAATCAGGCTGTTTTCTTACTGTTTATTTTTTTTTTTTTTACATTTTGACTCCAAGCCTCATTGCATATACATATTTTTAAAATATTTTTGGCTAGTACGTGGGTTTCTAGTAACAGATTTTTTTCACAGAGGAAGTTATACCTTTTAGGAAATCCACCTTATCAGCTTTTCTATCACAGAGCACACCATTGATATTGTATCAGACATTTATTGTCAAACCCCAGACGATTAACAATGTCTCCCGTGTTACTGCCTGAGAGGTTCAGAGCTCTGCATTTGACATTTAAGTGTGCTGATGCACTTTAAGTTGGTTTTTGCATAAGATGTAGGTGGGGCTATAGATTCATTCTTTCCTACATCAAGAGATCCTATTGTTCTGGTATCACTTAGGAAAAGACTTTTCTCCATTGTATGGCATCTGCTCCTTTGTCAGACATCAGTTAACCATACAGATAGATGTGCATTGCTGGGCGCTGTATTCTGTTCCTCTGATATGTTGATTATTTCTCCAGTGTCGTGATCACAGTAGGTCAAGAGTAAGTCCTAAAGTTAGAAAATGTCTTGTGATTTTACTCTTCTCCAAAATCATGTTGTCTTTTCAAAGCTTTAGAATCAGCTTACCAATGTTCATAAAGTAAATGTCTAGAGCAGTGGTTCTCAACCTTCCTAACACTGGGACCCTTTACTACTACAGTTCCTCATGTTGTGGTGACCTCCAACCATAAAATTATTTTCACTGCTGTGTCATAACTGTAATTTTGCTACTATTATGAATTGTAATGTAAATATCTGCGTTTTCTAATGGTCGTAGGCAACTCCTGTAAAAGGGTCGTTTGACCTCAAAAGGGATTGCAATCTATCAATTGAAAAACACTGTTCTATGGGGCTGGGAAAGGGGGAAAGAGGACAATATGATGGAGATGTAACCTGAAGCAATAAATAAATAAATTTATTTTAAAAAGGAAAAAAGAAAAACAGTGGTCTAGAATTTCACCTGGAATTATGTTGAATTTCTGGATCAACTTGGTACAAGCTGGTATCTTGGCAATACTGAATTTTTCTATCCATGAGCCTGGTAGATCTTGGCTTTCTTTTGTCGGAGTGTCATACTTTCCCTCATATAATTCTATCTCTCTCCCCGTCTTTCCCTCTACCTCTCCCCTGCTAACATAAATATGGTGCATAAGAAAACAATAATCTTATTTCTTTTACTGTTTACAATCTAACCCTGTTATGATCACTTATTTTAGAAGTTTTTCTCTCCAATCTTTAGGGAAGAGAGTCATTCTTTAGTATTGACTACGGGGATAGTAGTCATTTGTGAACAAAGAGTTTATTTCTTCCCTACAACCTATGTATCTCTGGGTTTGCCTTTCATTAGCTATGCTTCCAAGTGTACTGTTGAAAAGGAGTAGGAAAGGAATTCTTTCTTTCCTGTCCTTATGCTAAGGAGAAAGCATCTAGTTTTGCTCTCTTTATGAGTGAGATTAACTGCGTCATTTAAACATATGTATTTGTATTAATTTTTTAAGAATTTCATACATTATATTTTGATCATATTTAATCCCAACTAACTCCTTGCCCTAACTCTACCCATAATCACTTCTTCCTCTCCGAGACCCAACAACATATCTTATTTTCTTCTTTTTAAAAATAATTCATTGGATCCAATTCATGTTGTTCATGTACTACTGTGAGGCCATTCAATAGAATGTGAGCACTGTCAGTATCTTTTTTTTTGTCTTCCTGATCCTTCTTTTGTTTTAACTTATGTATTTTATTCATTTTATACCCTGATCACAGCCCCTCTCCCTCCTGTCAGTATCTTTATATGGCTTTTCCAAGAAAAGGGTTCACTTCAATCCTACTTGTCATGAGTGGGGCTGCTGGACTTCGTCAAGTGCTTTCTCCACATCTGTTGAAATGTTTGCAGCTTCTTCTTTAGCACAGTAGTGTGGTGGATTGTATTTATTACATTTTCCAATGTTGACCGGCCTCGCATACCTATGATAAATCCCACTTGGTCATCGTGTATGATTTTTTTGTATACATTCTTGGACTCAGTTGCTGATGCTTTCCTGAAAATCTTCACATTTATATTCATGAGAGAGTCTTGTCTCCAGTTTTCATACCCTGAGATGTCCTTGTCTGGTTTTAGTATTAGCATAATGCTGGCCTCATGACTAAGCTGGAAAAGGTCCCCTCTGCATGTGTTTTCTAGACAAGAACAGAGGATTCAAATAGTCAGTTCATTAAATACTTGATAAAATTTACTAGCCAACTCGTCTGGGTCTAGCAACTTCTCTTTGGATCTGATTAATTCATATATGGGGGCATGTTTAAATTATCTTCTTTATGAGAGTTGCAGCAGGTTGTTCCTCTGAAAAAATTGGCTCATTTCATCAAGTCTACCTAAGTTGTGAACAAAGGATTGTTTATAACATTGTGTTTTACTTTGTTAATTTTTTTTTGAGACTTGTAGCTCTAGCTGACCTCAAACTCTTGACCCTTGCCTCAGCCTCAAGTGCTGTAACCATAAACAAATATGCTCCTGACTTACACTAATTTGTATTTTTATTTGAATGTTTGTAGGATTTTTAATGATGTCTTTCATTTGTGTAACTAGTAATTTATACATCCCCTTTTCATCATGGTTAGCCCTGGCTACATTGCCAAATTGTTAACTGACCTTATTTTAGAAAAGGAAAGGCTGTTTTGTTTCTTTTCTTTCCTTTATTATTTTTTTTAATTTCTTCAAATTAAAAAAAATGTTTCATTACTTTGTAATTTTTTGAAGTACTTTTGGTTTCACTCTTCCTGTTTTTCTAGTTAGGACTGGTGTCTAGACAACTAATTTCAGACCTTCTTCAGTGCTGGGTTTCCATGTACCCCAAAATTGCACAGGGCTTTTTTAAAATTTTATTTTAATTTACTCCAAATATGTTTACATAAGTTTCATTCCCATTGAAACCCTTTCAGTGAATTTATAAGAAAGTAAAACCTGATAATTTTGAAGATATACAATACGTTCTCTAGTCTAGCCACTCAACTGTTCCTCTCTTAATAGTTAAATGACTTTCTATCACTAAAACAAGTATATTGGTCCTATGAAGAGGATATTTATAAAAATTTAGAATTGCTCAATCTATTAAAGAAAAATTGGACCAAAATTAGCTCTGTAGTTTCCTGTGCACTCCCAAACATGAAACAGTGTCAGAATCAAATTATGGTTTTGTTAACTTTAAAATGAGGGACTGAACTTGTTTTCAATTTCTTTAAAAAAAAATTTAGTAGCTTACTAATTTTCTTCAGTGTTTAAAATGTAGAAAGATGGGAAAAGAAGTCTTAGGGTGTTTTATCTTTTTCTAATACCCAAATTAACATGCCATCTCTTAGGCTTTGGGGTATAAATTGTAGAATCTTGTACCAAACCCTTAAATCAACATAACCAAATGTGTGTATTCAAAATAATGTATAAAAATAATTTAGCAACTTGAAAGTATTATCACAAAGAACTTTTAAAATAAACTGACTTTTCTCAAAGAAGAACCTATATCCCTAAGCAATTCATACATATTCCAACCAGCAGCCAGCTACTTGCAACCCAGCTACTATTCCTGGTTAAGTAATTTGCCTTGAAAACATATTTCTAGTCCCAAATCTCTCAGAAAAGTTCCTACTATCCTCTTCAGAATAACACATAATTAAATATACTCAAGTGCAATCCGTGGGCTTAGAGTTTTAAGTTCATTATTACATGCAGCCTTATAATGTCCATGAGGTCAGTTCTAATTGTCCTCATCTTATAGGTTTGCCTAATTCTTTGATGAGTTGCCAGAAGTCAGAACATATTAGAGAGTCAATTTCAGTACAAGGGACCCTAAAGGCACATGGCTATTTAATGTTCAATAAAAATAAGGTGGTAAGATAAGAATTTTGTGGCTAAATTCTTAGGAAAGGAATCTTACCAGTTTGGTTTGTTTTTGTTGTTGTTGAAAAACACATTTGAATTAATGTGAAAAAAGCCAATTGCTCATTTATTAAGAATGAGTTTTAGTATGAATAGCATAGAAACATAGATTTTTCAAAAAAGAATAATTGGTTGAATTCTCCCTTTGCACCCGCTGACTACATGGAGACGGGTTAGTAGGTAAGGTGATGTGCAGGAGCCTTGCCAATATTGAATTTCAAATGACAGAGGAAAAATCAGTGTAAGAGGGAATTCAATATGCATGGGAAACCATTTGTTCCCTTTGCCTCTTTGATCCCTGCCAAGGCACAAGAAACTAGAGCAAAGGACTTGAAAAACGGGACGGATCTTGTGAAAAGCCCAGAACTCTGCGCTCTTGCAGGAACTTGGTGTGCCAGGATGAAAAGCTAAGCTGCCAGGCATCTCCCCATAAACACAGGAGATGCGGGTCTGGTCTCAAGGACTGAGCATGCCTGGGAGTGTTCACTGTAGAAATGATATGGAGGTTTGCAATGGCACGCACCCCACTCACCGCATGCTGGTTGGCCATGGCCTGAATGTCTGGGAAATCTGCAGGCCATACTCACTCATTTTCACAGATGCCTGGAGATGTTGGAGAAGTTTGCAATTTGTTCAGCTCAAGAATAAACCCTTTCAGTGAAACAATCCCCATGAACTTTTTTGGAAACATTTGTCAGCAAAACAAATGTTTGTATCTAAACTAGCAAGGCTATTAAGATGTGAGAAAGGGAAACAGATGTTTGCTAGGGGTTGTTGGATTGGTGTGTCTTGATGGCATTTCCTTTCTTTCTGTTTCTCCGGAGGACATGCAGCATTACCCAGAGTAAGACTATAAACTACATGGAAATAAAGTCCATTTTTTGTTTTATGGTGTAAAAGATAATAAAAATGAATTTTATCACTTGCAAGTTTCACACTTTGTTTCTAAGAAGTGCAAATTCAAACTTAGAGAAATTATCCACTTCATGACTCAGTGTGACTGGTCTCAGTGTTTTTGATGAGTCCACCAACAGTCAGGACAGCTTACTGAGCCAGATTAGTACATTGGAGTCACAGGTATCATCTGCAACATATTTATATGTCATATATGTCTTGTGCATATATAGCCACAATAAAATCATGCATTATTTAATTAAGTTAACAATCACAAACACTCATTTCCTCTTCCTTTACAAATGGAGCCCTCATTTTGAAATATCATAAAATATTAAGCATCCTGCTGGACCCACACAGATCCGTGTTAAATAGGGATGGTTGGTCAGAGGAGACATGGTTGTCTGTGTTCACCATCCTTCCACTTCATTTAACTAGGATGAGATAGTTTGACAGTGAGTCTGTTTTTGGAAGTGCTAGCAATCAAACCAAGGGTCTCCGGCACGCTAAGCAAAAATGCTCTACCACCAAATTAACCCTCATCCCAGTAAGTGGATTCTGGATTAAGTGCTAATGGTATGACTGGTGGGTTGATATTTAAACCTGTAATCTCAATAAGTTTAATGAATATTTTTTATTGCTGAGGAGTAATAAGCATGAACATAGCCCAAAATCCTTATGACACAGCAGTGTTTACAGAGAAGAGTGATTCTCTCATCTTTTGTAACCAGCCCCTAGGTGGATCTCACCTAATACCAATGGTCTGTAGCCACCCCCTTCCACATTCCACACTCTACCACCCCCCCAACACATTCACTTAATTAATCCTCACCCAGATACATGGAATATGGACTGTGTTGATATTTACCAATGTTTCACAGATGAGAAAGCTAAGATGAAGTCCACGACAATGTATCAAACCAGCTCTAGTCCCTTGACTTCAAGTTGTGTTCTTAGTTAGTAAAGCATGCTGCCTTACAGGGAAGCTGGGTCTGGGCACTGAAATGAACAGAAGAGTGAAAATGTAAACCGAGAATCCAAAAAGGCTGCAGTGACGGAAGAGTTTCTGAAGTCATTTGCAGCGCTCAGCAGAGACATAGCCAATGGGAATTCTGTTGAATAGATTTCACAGGTTTGAATGAGCACCTACCCCCATGGGATATGCAGGCTTTAAGCTTCTGGCTTTTTCAGAGACTCAGAATTCTAAAATTAGTGTGGGGATCACTTCTTGAGCTACCCACCATGTCTTGCTTAGGGAACAAATTGTCATCTCTCTATTCTTTTTTTTCCCTTTCCCTTCATCCTCAAGAGCCCCATTCTCCACATTGCCCACCTACATTTTGCTTTTTAAATTTTATTTATCCACCTCCAGGTCATGGTATATGAGCACTGAGCACAGGGATAATAAAGAATCATATCAAGTAAAAAGGAAGCCATCCATTTTAGGGTGAAAATGGGAATCTTACAGTCCTAAATCAACTTTCTAACAGTTTTGAAAATATTTATGACTCCTCCCAAAATTTTATCAAATATCTCTTCCTAAAATTAAAATCAAGTTGCCTTAGTACCATTCTTTAAGAGATTTTACTGCTTCTCAATTCACACCATGCTGCTGCTACATGGGGGTACACTTTTCTACTGCTTCATATTGTGTATACAGTTTCTCACCTAGAATACAGGTTGACTTTGTGATCATTGATTTGGAAATCATGTCTGTCATTGTTTAATGCAAAAATAGATTCTGCATTTCAAAATGATTAAACAATATCTAGAACATATAAGTCGACAACTATCTCGTCTCTATAAATCCACTTCACAAATTTCACAGGAAGTAGTTGGACAACTATTAACTATAAACTCAGGACTTCCTTTATAGACTCCTTTGCCTAAGGCCATCTGCCACTTTATTCAATACATATAAGGGATCTAGAAAGTTTAAATTTTCAAAGCATCTCACCTGATCGTAGATGGAGTCTCCTGACGCCGGCTGAAGTGGCTGCCTCAGGAAATAGAAGGGCATGATATGACCTTTCACACTCAGCTCATCCTTCTCCTAGAGCTGGAGATGGGCATTCTGTTCTTGCAAAATCCCAAGGTAAAATAAGGAAGAAACATGGCTTATCAGGTCTTATTACAGAGATCTTTCTACTTTTCAGGTTCCCTCTTAACCCTTTGGAGTGATGAGAATGAGTAAAATATACCTTAGATCTCTGACTATGATTATCGGAGTACCACTCTTTCCACACCTCAGCCAGGGACTGTCTCTGGATAACTATTGGGCACCACACCCCCGTGGAGTTCGGTGTATGTAGAGAGACTGAGATGGTGAGTGAGGGTGTGGAGTTAGGCTGACTGTCCTTGGATTTGAATCCTAATTCTGTCACTCACTCTGGGAGGACCATGAGCAACAATTTTCCTTGAATTAAGAACAGTGTAGTTTGAGCATCCCTCACATGAAATTATAGAAACCAGAAGTGTTCTAGATGATTTTTCAAACTGTTGAAATTGCTGCCTGTGCATAATGAAAAATCATGGAAGTACAAGATGCCTAAAGTGGTTTAATATACTCCTTGTAGGCAGAGTGTGGAAGTGGTTTGAAGTAATGTTTTAGTGTGCCTTAAACCCATCACATGAAGTTATGGTGGTATTTTCCATTTTGGGATCATGTTAAAAATCAAAATATCTTGGACATTTGGAATATTTTTAGTGTTTTGGTTTAAAATTCTCAACTTGGATTCTTTTTGTCTGTGATGAAAGGTAAATGTCACAAATGAGAGATTAGCAAAGTGTCAGGCATGTTCCAGGCCCTTGAGTACTCTCTTCTGATGGGGATTTGTAAGTACTTATGTGACAGACACCATGTTTGGTGCTGGGGCTAAAGAGGTGACAAGATTAAAAAAAAAAAAAGAAAAAGTCTGGACTCATGTCACCAATGGCTTCTCCCTGCTAGAAGTTCACTATCAGTGTGCATTGCGCTCTGTGGTTATGTCAGAAAAGCCCATAAAGTGTGGCTTACCTGCTCCCTTCACATAGAATGACCGTGGGAGCTTGAAGCCAAAGTCGGAACTGTGTGAGGAGAATGAGACATTTTGATGTTCTCCAGAGGATTAGAGAGGAGAGTAATGATCATGCTACAGAGAAAATAATGTTTTATTTAGTCACTAGAGCATGACTGAGGAATCAGTTTACCTAGAAGTCTTCCACTGGTATCTGTGTGAAAGGGATGTCATGGTTACAGAGTACAAATACAGAAATCGAGGCAGTCCTCTGCAATTAATTCAATGAGCTTTGCTTCTCAGAATGCTGGTTGACAATCCAATACTAGTCACCAAGTTGACAAGCCTCTAGTTGATCTCACACAAGACTTTATGGGAAGATTGCATTTCTGACGACCTACGTTATCCAGATTCCCTTAAGTTTTCCATCTTTTCACTTTGTTTCATTTTGGTTTGTGTGTGCTGGGGGTGCATGCATGCATGTGCATGTACATATGTGTGTGTGTGTGTGTGTGTGTTATACGCACACATGTATGCATGAGTATACAATTGGGAGACTAGTGGAGGGCATTGCAAGCTCTGTTCTATACTGCCCACTTTGTTCCCTTTAAAGTGCCCATCACCATGACCTGGAGCTTGACCTGTGGCCAGTGAGCCCCAGTGATCCTCACGTCCTCCCCTACTGTACAGCATGGGTGGCCAAGCTTTTATATGGTTGCTGGGATCTGAAATGAGGTCCTTGTGCTTGGGCAGTAAATACTCTTACCAATGACCCATCTCTCCAGACCCAAGTCTGATATTTTTTCAGAAGGTAATATTCACTAACAATCTAAAAAAAAGAGAATAGAATGGAAAGTATTCAAGGCTTTATTGACATTCCTTTCTTTTTCTTTCTTTTATTCATTTGTTTATTTCTTCCTTCCTGTATGCCAGGATCTGATAAAAGGATATCTCCAAAGATATATTTTTCTTGGTGCACTGTTCCAGGTAACTGTAAAGGTTAATGGCCCCTTGCTTAGGCATACTTGTGAATCCCAAGTGCCTTTTGAGGAATATAACACTCTTGGGCCTCTGGCCTTCTTTGGACTCTTCCTGGCAGTGCCCTGATTTTCTTAAGAGAATATAATGTCTCTCAGCAGTGCTAGCTCTAATGTCTCATTCAATCCAGAAACTTGTAACTACATTAGAAGTAACTCTTAGGGCCAGTAAGATAACTCTGTAGACAAAGGGTCCTGCTCCCCAGACTAATAATCTGAGTTCAATACATAAGGCCCACATTGTGGAAGGAGAGGCCTAACTCCCTCAAGTTGTCCTCTGGTCTCTGCATGTGCCTTGTCCAGTGCTGACTACAAACCCTGGAGCACAGAAACCCATGTGTTCCATCGTCCCCTGGGCTCCTTTCCCTTTTCTGAAAAAAAAAAAAAAAAGACTGTGGAGATTGCTCTGTAAGTAAAGTACTGTGAAGACTTGGATTTGATCTTCCAGAATTCAAGGAAAAAACTGAGTGTGGTGATGCGCATGTGTAATCCTGGCACTTAGGAACTCAGGGCAGGCAGAAGCAGGAGGTTCTTGGGACTCTAAATGTGTGGATAGCTGCTGAGCTATTAAAGCCCAGGCTTGCCCTCAGTCAGGCTTTCACACACATCCACACTGGGAACACACATTCATGTGAAAAACACACTGTGATCTAATATATAGTAGTTAGGTTATTGCAAACTTTTCTTGGAAAAGCGGGGTATAAATCATTCAGAAAATAAAAATAAAATTCAAGATATTTTATTCAACAGTCACTGCATACTTAGGAAGCACTTGGATTTGCATACTGAGTTACAGCTGTGGGACTGAATAATGTCATCTCTTTGGATAATATGTACACAGACCATTTTGAATATTCACATATGTGTTAATCAACTTCCTGTCACTGTAACAAGCTACCTGAGAAAATCAACATATTGGTCCACAGTTTGGCAGTTGTAGTCTAAGATATGTTGGCTGCATTTCTTTTTTTTTTTTTTGATTTTTTTGTTTGTTTTTTTTTTATATAAGTACTTTATTTTTTTTTCTTCAAGTTACATCTCAGTCACAAACCCGTCCCTATTCCCCCTTCCTGTCCCACCCTTCCACCCTCTTCCCCCCCAACAGCTTCCCTTTTCAATCCAACAAATGGTTCTTTCTCTTATAACAGTAAATTCTATACAAAACAGCAGAATTAAATATGACACATTTATGAGAGTTAAATGGCCCAGTATACCTTCCCAATGTCCAGTTCATACATATTTGGCCCCTGACTTTAACCTTCTACCTTCTAACCATCTCCATGAGTTTAAAGTTCTATAACTGACTTAGCTTTCATACTAACTTGCATCACTATTATAACCATCTTCTTAGATCTAGAACGCCCTCTTGATTCCTAAACAACTCAAAATTTAGCTATGAGACTCAAGCTCTCTATTCTTCAACCACCTCAGAGGGCTGAGAAGGATAAATATATCTGATTATATAGGAAGTGCAGGGCCTGCAGCTTCCAATACTAAGAAATGACAAACCAGTGATTACCTGGACAGTTCCCATTTTCTCTCCATACATTCCAGCATCAGTCTTCAGCCTTTTGGTCCTGTTTCTCTGAGAGACATTTATTGTAGAGCAGGGATTGTGGAGGACTAACCTACCCTGTCTTGGCAGAGCTAGGCTGTCGACTTCCCTGCTACCAAGTTTTGTCCTGAGAAAATCAACATATTGGTCCACAGTTTGGCAGTTGTAGTCTAAGATATGTTGGCTGCATTTCTTTGGGCCATTTGCTTTGGCACATCATGGGTGGACATGTAGCAGGGTAAAAACACTCTCTCAGGAAGCAAAAGAAAAGATGAGAAGAGGGATGCAGTCCCATAGTCATCTTTGAGGGCAACTCACACTGACCAAGAGTGCATCCCTGGACAATTCCAATGATGCTGAGGATATGGCTGAGAGAAAGAGCATTTGCCTGACATATGTTAGGCTCTGGAATGGTTTCCCAGCACTGCAAAATGAGAGAAATCAAAGTATTTTTTACTACTTCTCAGTAGTGTTATCCTGGGGACCAAATCTGTAACAAATAGGACTCAGAAGACAGTAAGTATTCAAACCACAGCCTCATTTCATTGTAGTCTCCAAGAACACACACTGTTCCATCTTTTCTTCTTTATATTCAGAGCCCCAACCTCCTTGATTCAAATGCTTTATTTTTAAAAGGACATGTCTGTTGTAAAATAGATCCCAAATGTAAGAATGTAGGGCTTTCAGTATGTGTTTGTTTTATGTGTCACCCCATATGACCTTTCTGTCCATGGTGCATTGTGAGAACTGTAGACTTGCATGGGTTCTTTCTCCCCCAGCCTCCTTAAGAGTTTTCCCCACAGAAACTGTTTCAGAAGTTGTTCATCTAATGAGCTCCCTGGACTCAGCTTTTGAGATAGATAATGGTTACAATAAAAGACTGCACTTCCCTGGAGATATGTTCAGCTGTGCTATTAAATCCCATTACTCTGTTTCCTAGCCATAGGGAACATAGAAAGTGCTGTTTCTTCTGTGGAGAAATGTGAGAATTTGAAGATGTGCTTCAAGAGAGCTGAGGTTGCAGTTTAGAACACTTGCCTAGGACATGTGAGGTCCTAAATTCAATCCCTAGTACCCTCCAAATGAAATTAAAATGAGAGAGAGAGAGAGAGAATATGCTCATTCATCTTTTGCTTTGAATATTCAATTGGGTTTGGGGGGGGAGATAAAGAACTTGAGAGGTCATTCCTTGACCTTGGAGAGTATTTTGTCAATATAGAACACAGCCGTGTATTTGATGAACCTAAAAGTAGTTGAAATGTTAGAAGGCAGCTCTGGAAGGAGAAACATGAGCATAAAGAATAACTGAATGGAAATTTCTCATATAAAGTGTTTGGAGGGAAAAGAGCAATGAAAAGAGATGAAAAGTTGTTCTTAGCATTGAATGACGTTTGGAGGAGAGATAGACAGAAGGTAAAGAAGGATATATAGGTTTCAAAGTAGCAAAATAGAGCATTTGAAAACGGGTTCCAGGACAGGGCATTTTGTCCATTAGAACACACTTGGTAATGTCTTGACATTACAGGCATTACACGTTGTTGTCTTTACAGACAACATAGGCAAGCCCAGGTTGATGACTTTGAACAGATAACATGACAGCAACACTAGTGTGCTTGAGCAAACTATTTTCTTACATGTATGAATTATGTGATATCTTCACAATAGTATTGTCTCCATTTTGCAGTTGAGGGAACCGAGGAGAGGATAACATCCAGATAAATAAATTACACATGAGCAAGCCTACTCTGGAATGTATATAGACTGTGATGTCTTTTGTATAGGTTATGTTATGTATTGTAAACAAAACAAATAACAACAACAACAAAAACTCAAACTAATCTGTTATTCATATTCTGCCCTGGGCCTGTGCCTAGCTATGGTCCATGCAAACTGGCAATCTTTACCTTTTACTAATCAGAATCTACGAGGACATTGGATATTAACATATCCCTGACCAGTCTGAGGTAGAAGTAATCCCAAAGTCTGGAGAGAGTCATGTTTTTTTCCACTCCTCCAATTCCCAACTCCAACCAACCTCACTGTGAGTAGGCCAGGTCTCCATCTAACTCTAAACTGTTAGAATCTGCTGAAGCAAGAGGGTGGGAATGAGGGAATGAACCACGTGTATTTGTTGTCTCTTGTCAGATCCTCCTCAAATAGAATGAAGATACTCATGAAGTATTTATCTGGGATGTATTTCTCAAGAAAAGTTAAGTAGACCTTTGGGAGGGGAATTATCAATGATCTAGTGCATTTTGGTGTCTGAACCATTTTGGTGTCTGTTTCCCTACCAGGTTGTGAAAATAATGTCTTTTGAACCTCGATAGCTTCAAGGCATAATTCTGGACACGAGAGCCTTGGCCGTGTGCAAAACAGAACAGTGGCTGTCAGGAACTTCTGTTGGTGCAGGAAGCAGGAGTATCCGATGAGATGTATGTAGTCTTGAGGGCCTGGAAACAAAGTGAGGAATGTAGAATCAGGGCAGACAATCTTTCTGGGAAGGCTTACCTGGCAAGGTGACTTTAGCCAAGATCTGAAGTTGGGGAAGAAGGAGCCACCTCAGTGTCTAGGGAAGAGTGTTTTGGGGAAAGGCAAGAAGATCTATGAAGGCCTCATAGGAAGTCTGTGGGGTGAATTTGGAAGTGTCAGGAAGGCCAGGGTAAAAGAGGAGAGTAGAGGGGATGAGGTTAGGGAGGTAGAGTTCATTATAGAGGGTCTTGGTTGGGAAGCATTTTGGAGAAGTTGCCATCTGCACAGATCAACAGAGAAGGAGCCATGGGAATAATGTAAAAGATGAGAAGGGAGACATGTCAGCAATGTATAGAAACCCTTAGAGCCTAGTCATCAACTAGTTGTTCTCTAAAGTCAGACTGAACAGTAGGATAAAGAGACGAGACGAAGAACTCGGCAGTTCAGGCATTACAGTCCATTGTCAGCGCAGAGATGGGACTAACAACCATCTAGAAGACACAGATGGGGATCTGACCCAATGGTGAAGCATGTTCTCAGCATGCATGAGGCTCTGAGTTCAATCCCCAACAAGCACTCACAAGCAAAAGAACGAACGATAACTGCAAGATGTGCACACCTTTAATCGCAGCACTCAGGAGGCAGAGGCAGGCGGATCTCTGTGAGTTCAAGGCCAGCCTGGTCTACAGACTAAGATCCAGGACAGCCAGAGATACACAGAGAAACCCCATGTCAAACAAACAAACAAAAAGAACGAAAACTATTTCTTCCATTCCCCAGATCCTAAAAGCAAAGGCTAGTGTGGCTGCTTTACACAGATTTGTTTCCAAGATCATTTTTACAAAGGCATTTTATATGAAGGCCCTCTAAAGTATTTCAACATTGTTCCACTTTTATTAGTTAAAAAAGAACAGGAAACCTGATGGAATGTGTCTATATGCATATGTGTTCTACCACGAACATTTGGCTTCTATGGTATTGAATAACGTGAGAATTCAAGTATGGAGTTGAGAGCACTGCTGACATTTCTTTAGCGTTCTGCGAATAATGGAAATGTTGGGTTTGAATTCTGACAGTCTCTCTCCATAGAGCATGAATCCAGGCAGCCTTTCCCCTACCTGGCTTATGGGAAAGGGTGACTGTTTCATGTGTTGTCTAGCCATAAGAGACATCTGTCAGATTCAGTGAGAGTTCTTTTGATGTCAGAGAAAACTGCTCAGTGTGAAAGCCTCCAGGGTTCTTTTGCCATCTGCCTTTTCACCTACGTTTTCTGACTTTCCAATAGAGTGAACAAGACACTTGGCTTTGAGTTTTTCTTGTCTCAGAAATGCTTTGCTTGTTACCTGGTGGCACTGGTGTGTTTACCTGCTCCTGGGGTCTGTGATTGTGCCCAAGATACAGATGACTGCAAACAATGGGGTTAGGCCAAAGAACAGTACCCATGTTAGATCCAAGGTATTAGTCATGGAATTTCTGAATAATTCTTATCATAGGTGGGTTTTACCTTCCCCATCCCTGAAGTGAGGTGCAGTATGACTTGCTGTAATTTAATCAAATTCACCTCACAAAACAGTGCTTTTCCTCCTGCAGGAAAGTTAAGTGTAAACAGAAACATGTCCAAAAGACCTATATACATCTTCTGTCCAGTGGCGCCTTTATCTCCATGGGGGAAAACCCAGGAATCTGTGGTGCTCCTTCCTATGAATTAGAGTTTGTAGCCTCTGTCTCCTTCCTTCCTTCCTTCCTTCCTTCCTTCCTTCCTTCCTTCCTTCCTTCCTTCCTTCCCTTCCTTCCTTCCTTTCCTTCCTTTCCTTCCCTTCCTTCCCTTCCTTCCTCCCTCCCTTCCTTTCATTCCTTTCCTTCCTTCCTTTCCTTCCTTCCCTCCCTCCCTCCCTCCCTCCCTTCCATCCTTCCTTCCTTCTTTCCATCTTTCTCATGAGCTTGGGTACCATCTGTTTGTTTGGAAGATTTTTTTGTATATAGTTAGGTTGTTTTTAAGACTCTCGAAATTCAAGGTTACAACTGTGTCAGTTGCCTCTAGAACCTACTTCATTTTCTTTTTTTTTTTAATTACTTCATTACATCTCCATCACAGTGCCCTCTTTCCACCCCTCCCAGTCCCACCTCTCACCCTCTCCCCCCCCTCCCACCCTCTCTCCCACTCCCACCTATCCTACTCCTCCAGAGTGGAGTCCCTACATATCAGCCCCCCTCTTTTCATCAGTCATATGAGGGCTAAGAGCTTCCTCATGTACTGAGGGCCTACATGGTGGCACCCCTAGGGCAAAGTGTCTCACTACAGGTAATCTATTGATTGCAGTATAGTTATCCTGTACTATATGGCTAAAATCCGATTATAAGTGAATAGATGCCATGTGCATCTCTCTGAGTCTGGGTTAGCTCACTCAGGATGAGTTTTTCTAGTTCCATTTGACTGCAAATTGCATGATTTTCTTGTTTCGGATGGCTGAGTAGTATTCCATTGTATAATGATATAATCACCATCTGTGTTTCAAGGCCCCAGACTCAAATATGGTTTAGGAAAGTGACATATTCTGTTCTTGTAATCTAAACCCCATGTTAGCCACACTACAATACAATTACCAATAACCATGTCTTATTCTCACTAAATTCAGATAGTTTTCCTAAGGCAACAGGTCTCAACCTGTGGGTTGCAAAACCTTGGACAAACCTCTATCTACAAAAATATTTATGTAAAAATTCAGAACAATAGTAAAATCATAGTTATGAAGCAGCAATGAAAATAATTTTATGATTGGGAGTCTCCACACCATGAAGAACTGTATTAAGGGGTCACAGAACTAGGAGAGTTGAGAACCACTGGCCTAAGTTCTTCACTTCATCCTTCGAGTAGCCTCATCTTAGCATACAGATTTGGGTCTAACAGAGATCACAGGACCTCTGGGCACAGCCTAGTGTCATTGTCCTTGTGACAAGAACTTCCTCAGGTCATCACTGCTCTGCTTAGGGAGCACTCTTTCCCCTCACTCAGACTGGAAGTGAGCAAGGAGTGGGCTTTCCATCCTCCCTGAGCACAGAAGCCTGGAGGAACCCACAGTTCTACTTTTACAACTACCACTAGTGGGTCTAGTCCCCAGGGTGTAAATTTAGATCAGAGATCCCCTGCTCTTATAGAGTAAATGTGAACGCTTATCCCTAAATCTCCAGGGAGCCAACCAGGCTTTCATGCTGACAGCAAGATACCATAAAAATAAAGGCCTCCGTGAAGGAAAGCATGCTTTAAGGAAATCTCAGACTTGGAAGAATATCTTCAAATATGAAGAGAAGAGTGATGTTAGTCAACAAAAGGACATTTATAAATTGTGCTTGTACACTCATGAAAAAAAAAAGAATTGCTCAATATTTACAAATGTCTCCAAACTATGCAAATTAAGAATTATTTCTAATTGGTCGCAGTGCCTCTTTTAAAATAAGGAGGCCTATGTGCATGAGTGAGACTGTGATAAAAGTGACTTGTGCTAGATTGATATAAGCCTTTTGAACGTGGTTTGGCACTGCGCATAAGCAACAGCTGGCAAGTCGAGGAAAGTGTGAAGTACTTGACCAGAGTACAGCAGAAAGTAAACCTGAGGGCCAGCCTTCCCCAGGAGGCTCTTTTAGTTGCTGGCTACACTATTGCAGTGGAAACCAAGATCTTTACTGCTAGGAAAGTTTGGCCACTGTGATATCTAAAGATAAGGGAGCTTTAAAGCTCAACAATCCAGGCGATGTTCTAAATTTGATAACTTAGGAGACAGGGAGCTGGAAAAACAAGAAGCCACATCCCCAAATTTCAAGTAAGAATACTGGCCAAGACCAGACTTTTGAGTTCCAGGCCTCCTGTTTTTCTCTTCAGTGTTGAAGAAGTAATGGAAAACTTCTGCAGTATTGGCAAATGTAAAATTCTGATGTTCCTATGTCGATTTTTGGTATTAAATTGGTGAACATTACCTTTTAAGTTGGTTCTTAAAGGAGATGAGCCCTTTCTTTTGGATGTGGATCTGCCTAGCTGGTAGAAATAGTGAATAAGTAACCTGCATAGCTGTAGCAATGAGAGAGCTAGACTTCAGAGTGCCTGTGTGTATCAGATAGTGAGCTTACCAGACTCCATTAGGGAGTTCCAGACCCATACATTGGCCCTCCTGGTTAAGGTCAGTGGATCACAAAACAGGAAAGGAGGCATGAGTGTGGGAAGAGATCTGTAGGGAGTGGGGGATTCCTGGGATAGGAAGGAGATAAGAAAGGATAATGGGTAGGAGTAAACGCAACATGCTACATACATGTGGAATTGCTAAAGAGTAATTTTAATCAACAAAATTAAGACGAGTTGCTCAATGCTGTGGCAGAGGTGAGAGAAGATTGCAGAGCTACTAGTGGCTGCAGGACTCCTGCCTCCTGTTTAATTTTCTACCCTCTCAAAGTCTACACTATCACTATTTTTACTCAGTATCTCTTACTCTAAATCTATGTTACTGTTGGGTTCAGTCTTTATTTTCTTGTCTCTTTGCTGGTCTGAAGCTTTTGGCCACTCTCTCCCTCCTCGCAAACTCTTTCCTCTCTAATACCCTTAGTTTCTCTTTTCAAAGCCTACCACATTTCTTTATCATTCTCTTCTACCAACGTTGCATTTCTTTATATTCCTTTCTCTAAGGTGGTGTCAATTTTTCAAACCTAAACCCACCCTCCACTACTTTACTGAGCTTTGTTAGTCTCGCTGGAGACTATGCAGGTGCCTGCAACCTCTTCAAATCTGTTGTTTCCAGTGCTAATCCTGAGGTTTCCCCTCTACTCTCCCGGTCACCTCTTCTTCCTGCATTACAGCCTTAGTATTCCAGTTTTTCCAGTTTCCAAATCACAGGCATGAACATCATCCCTGACGTGGGTCTTACCAGTTAGTAGTGCTTCTTCCTAATGACTTAGGTCGGTGACTGCCATTCTCCCACCACCTGTGTCCGGACCAGGGCCCTCCCTCACATGAATGACTGAATTGGCTGCTCTTTGGTCTCCCACTCTTGACTCTAACCTGTCCTCTGCCGCTTGCCATCCAAGAGGTAAACAAACCTTCCTCTGCTTGGCTGAGTTCATCACTTGTCATTTCCGTTTCCTTGTTATGCTGCTATGCCCTCTGTGGACCTAGATCAGCTCTTGTTTTTGTTTTGCTTTGTTTTCTGTTCTTTCAAAAAAATATCTTCTTATTTTATTTTATTTTTTGTGAATTTCACATCATGCACCCTGATCCCACTCTTCTCCCACCTCCCCTCAGACCTGCCCTTCCCCACCTTTGCAACTACTCCCTACAGGGAAAAAAAAAATCTCATTGTGGAAGCTGGAGTGTGTCCTGGTGTGTCCCACAACAATCCTTTTTGTCTACACATTTTTGCTTGCAAATGTTCATTACAATTACTCCTTGGTCTGATTCAAGACCTCTGGCTTCTGTTACTTTGTCAATACTGGAACCTCACTGGGACTCCTCTCAGATATGCTGTTACTGTCCTGTGTCATGGTGATCCTGTAATTTTGGGTCTGTAGAACTGGCCTCTTCTTGCACTCCAGCAGTTCGTGCATGGGGTAGATGTTGGAGTGGGCCAATTCAAAGCCCTGGTTCTGGGCCTGCAACCCCCACATCCAGGACTATTGTTTTCTGTTCTTATTCCTGACATCCCTCTACCTGGAGTGCATTTCACTTCTTTCTCTCCTGGCACACCTGTCCTGATTGGTGTTGTTATATGGATTTTCTTCATTGTCTGCAGAGCTCTCCCTTTCCTATAACATGCATAACCTTTCCCTTTAGTTTTACCTTCTAGGGTCTGTTTATGAGTCAATGATTTTCAGCCCCAAGAGGCAGAGTTTTGTGTGGTTGGTGTAACAGTGTATTACAACTCCTTAGAGCTGTATGTAGGCATGTGAGCACAGCATGGGACCAGTCCTTCTTAAAGGAAAGGAGCGCTCTCAAGAATATTCTCACACCCACTCTCAGTGTGGGTAAATCTGAATAATTGGAGAGGGTTTCGGGAAACATGAGCAGTGGGTGGTTAAAAGATTAAATTAGCTGAGTTGTTTTGCACAAGTAGCAGGAGGAAGACTTTAGAATCAGTAAAGCTGGTTTACAAGCATTTAATTTCACCCCATAGAACACAAAGGAAGAGATTTTTATTCAGCTACCTTGGATCAGTTTTAATATCATCTTCCTCCTAATTAAAAGAAGTTTATAAGTTGTGAAAAAAATATATATAAATGATTTAAAGATGTCAGAGTGTTAATCTTTTAAAATAAATTTTCCTCTACCACAAAAAACCAGACTTTACATAATGTTTTCCTGTTTTGCTCAATGAATTCAATAACCTATATTTAACTATAGTTTATTCTAAAAAAATGATGACAAAACTTTTTGACTTTTTTTTTCCAAGACTGAGTTTCTCTTTGTAACAGGCCTGGCTGTCCTGGACTTGCTTTGTAGACCAGACTGGCCTCTAACTCACAGAGATCTGCCTGCCTCCAAAGTGCTGAAATTAAAGGCATGTACCACAACATCTGGCTAACTTTTTGACTTTTAATTTGTATTTTAAAGACATATATACACTAACAAATAATAATAATAATAATAATAATAATAATAATAAAGTAGTGGACAGTAAGAAGTTCTATGGTAACAGAACCCAAGTTAGATAAAGTATTTTGTGGTCAAAGCTAAGCAGCCTGGAGATCCATACAGATGTCACCAAGTGACAAGATATATTGCTCAGTGTCTTTAACTCTTCTCAGATAGCTCTCCCCAAAGCTGGGGAGTCCCCAGTTTAAAGTAGTTCTTCCAGTGAAGGACTTCAAGTGCAAGGTGCATCTGTTCCCGATGCTGCAGAATGAATGCTTCATTTAGAAGCTATGATAGAGACTGCCGCGGGTTCCATTTTAGACCACCCACATTGCACACACTGTGTAGCGTTTCTTCAAATGCAAGGCTCAGACATTTCTCTCAAAAGTACAACTTTTAATCAGTTTAACCACTCAAAACTTTCATTTTTGCAGCCCATTTTCTCTGTAAAATTCAGGGAAAAAAAATGTTTGCTTGGAATACCTTAAAGAGGGAGCATGGATCCCTTGCCAGTATGCTTTTGCAATAAAGGAATGAAGGAATGTTGACTTAGGTGACAAATACACACACACACACACACACACACGCACACACACACTTCCCCCCATCTATCTACCTATCTGTCTGTCTGTCTATCTATCTATCTAGAGAGTCTTCCCGTTCCTCTTGCCAGTTTGTCCCCCTTCTTCTCAGTGACTAGTTCTCCTTGTGTTTTCATGCCACATATTTTGAATCTAGGTTTTTACATATGACAGAAAGAATACAAAAATTTGTCTTTCTAAATCTATATTAGTTCTCATGACATGATAATCTCCAGTTCCATCAACTTACCTGAAAATGACCTAATTTTACTCTTCCTTATGGTTGAGTCTAACATTTATGTGAAATGAGTTAGCTCAAAAATGAATCCTAGTAACTGAACAGGCAGATCTGTTGAGTGGCATTGTTTTGAACTTTCTGATGAAAACAACTAATAACTGGCTTGTAGTTCCTCCTGGTGACTTCTGGGTATGAGAGTCCCATGGCCCATTTATGTAAGGAAATAGATCATTTTGTTTATGAGGAGGAGGACATGCATGTTCCTCTACTGAACCCTGGAAAGCTGCAGAGTTAAGATTTAGGAGGAGGTACAGAGCAGGTGATTTAGAAATAGAAATGACTTGCGAAAGTTTCCTTCTATGGACTCTCTCTCACTAAGCTTTGGAGAAACCTTTCCCGGTTTGGAATAATGTCGGTACAATGCTTTGACCTCAGAGGACCTAGTAGTAGAGTTAGCACTGAAAATTAGGAAGAGTTAGGACTGGAGATGCACTAGTAAAGGCTGCCAGGCCTTCCAAGTAGCTCTTCGTAGTTTTCTGTCTGGTAACATATGATCAACAAGATCACACTGAGGAAGAATTACTCATAATAAGTAGAGAGATTCTCAACCTTTCTAGTAAAGGAATGTACCTCAGAGCCTCATAGGAAGAACCATCACAGGGTCATCTGGAACTTGGGCAAACTGGAGATTATCTGATAGGAATACTGAAGAGAATAGGAAGTAAGAGTGATGGGTTTTGTTCATTCTGGACACAGGATAAGAATCTTCCTCAAAGTCTACCACAACTGTTCAGCTCTTCCTTCCAGCCTTTTTGGAGTTGTCCTTTATTTTGTGGTTTCTATGTAATTATTCCAGCGGTTTCTCTGAGTTAGCCAGATGAGTAATTTTAATGTTACGCCTGGTGTTAGATGTTTGTTTTAAAAAAGTCTAAGACACAAAAAGATCCCAGTTAATTGCTAAACCAGGGTGGGCATCATCTAAAGGTCTCCTCTTCTTATCAGCTCACTGTCTTACTCTCATATACGATGATGGAGAAAGTGGTGATTTTAGATTTTGGAAAGAAAAATCTGTCCTATGACTCAGATTTCCCTGCCCTGGGGATGGTTGTCTTTTCATCTCTGTCCATGAACTAGAATCCTGTTTGTAGCTGGGGGAGCCACAGCTGAATCAAGTATCAGCCTCCCCCGGTGGCCAAGGGCCTTTTATGGAGTCAGAGAGAAGTGGTACAGACCATTGGGAAAGGAGCAGTGGAGACCATTGGGGAGGGAGTTCCAGCTCATCACAGGGACCCCACCAAAACTGAGGCAATCCAGTACGGCCTGCTGTCCCACACACTTAGTTAAAGCTGAGTGGTTTCTGATCACATTGTACCTTTCCAAACAAGTCTTAGATTCTCATATCTCCTGAGTGATTTACTAATGCAAGTAAAAGACAATGTGGGGTTTAAGCTGGATGGAATGTGATTGATTCTTTAAGCTTCCCTGTGAATTAAAGCAAGGCTGTTCTTGGCACCTTGGTGGCCAGACTTGAAAGTTCTTCTTACGTTCTTACAGAGTACAGTACAATCCACAGCCCTTCAACACCCATTAAGGAGTCTGATTCTGATCGACTGCGTCGAGGTTCAGATGGGAAGTCACGTGGCCGAGGCAGGAGAAACAATAATCCCTCACCTCCCCCGGATTCTGATCTTGAGGTATGTGGCTGCCTGTACTAAGATAGCAAACAAAGTGTCACATAGCTCATTCACGGGTCAATGGAGTTGGCCCAACACCTTGGTTATTGCTCATTGTTCGTATTACCTGCTTATCAGCCGTAGTTTTCATAGTTGGTACAATTTGCTAGTGGACATTACTGTAGTAGGTGTTCTTCAGTGCATTCTTAGGAATGGAACACGTGACCTCAAACGAGCTGCACCATTGTGTGTCTTCCTGGCTTTATGTAACTGTTTCGTTCTGTATTTTCCTTCGTAATGTCTGTACAATGAAACATCTATTTCTTTCTTTCTCAAGAACTATGGTAGCCTGGTGTGGTGTCACACACCCATATTCTGAGCACGTGACTGACGGAGGTAGAAGGAGCAAAAGTTTAAAGTCATTCTTGGCTCATGGTGAGCTTGAGGCCAACCTGGGCTACATGGCACTCTTGTCTTACACAACAAAATGCAAAAGGAAACAAAGTTTGCAGTTCTGTGTAACAGAATTCCACTGGGTGTCCCTGCCATTTCAGTTAAGTAGATGCCACTCAAAAAGAGCATAGTAGATGCCACTTTGAGATTAAAGACCGTCGGTGTACATTGAGAAAGCAAAATCGGGAATGTTCTAAACTGAACTGATAATCAGCTACTGAGACATGTTTTGGTGGAGTTCAAAAGCAGGGAGATTAAGCAAGAACTGACAGGGTGGCAGATTTCTTTGCCTCGAAGCCACTGCAATTAAGTTTCTGCTCCTTGCCAAAGTAAAATGCAATGGTGGAAAACTTGATTATTTTGGCTGAAAATATGAACGTTTTCCAGCAGTCTATGTACATGAATATGTGCTGGTGTAAGGAGGAATAGGAAGGAGAGAAACTGGCCAGTGAGATGTTGTAGTATTTCAAAGAACTTTTTTGAAATGAACTCCAAATCCAGTTCAAAATACCCACCCCTAGTTGTCTTAAGAGTATGTGTGGGGTAGCCGATTAATTTTGAAAACTGAAAACACATGATGAAAAAAATATAGTAACCCTTTAGTCTCCACAGGGGGCAAGTTCGAGGATCCTCCTGTTTATAGCCAAATCCCAAGTCCCCCATATGCAACATGCTGTTCACAAATGCCCTATGTGGTCCCCACCCCCTGCTGTTTGCTGCACTCCTTGGGAACTGAAGCCCAGGCCTGATGTATGCTAGGCATACACCACTTAGCATCTCTATTCTCCCAGCAGTTTAAGCCATGTCTAGACTACTTACAATATAATTTTAAAATGTAAATCATATATAGATGGCTTTATCCCTGGACAGTTTATGGGACAATAAGTATACACATGTTCAGTGAAAATTTCTTGTCTAAGTATCTCTGTTGCTGGATGCAGAACTTAGATATGCTGAGAGCCAATCGTATAGTCTATTCTCTGATAACTTCCTAATCACTAACATGAGGTGATTACACTAGATAAAGCTTCAATTTCTGCATGAAGTGTTTAATATCTTACTTGGTTAGAGTAAGTCATAAGAGTAATTTTTAATTCTTTTTATCTTCTGAGATAAGGTCCCTTTTGAATGGCTTTCAACTTCTGGCCCTCTATTTCTTAGAACTTACAAACAAACCAACTTCAACTCACTATTCATCTCCTGGGAACCGAAATGCAGATATTACTATGGATTAGAAAACTCCACCTCTTTTCTATGTTTACATTGACTTTACTAACAGAACTTTCGTCTTGTGCTTCATCTGAGATTAGGCCTGAAAGCTGGGAGATGCCCTTAGGAAGAGTTGTGTTTGAGAAAAAGCATAAATAATTTCATATTCTTTTTTTCATTTGTATGTCATTTCAAAACGTCCGTGTCATGTCAACATTAAGTGACAGCAGTGCTCCCAGCCAGAGTGAAGGTGCATTGACTTGGTTCTTCCCTTGCAGAGAGTGTTCATCTGGGACCTGGACGAGACGATCATTGTCTTCCATTCCTTGCTCACTGGATCCTACGCCAACAGATACGGAAGGGTGAGTACACCAGCTTCCAGCTTTGAGTTGCTGTGAGTAAATGTGCCTAGAATTTACTTATTTGCTTTCTGTTCAATGAATGGCATTTAAATCTAAGCAATACATTTCATATGTAAAGAGGAGCATAATTTATGAGTGTGGCCAATGTTTTTCTTTTCTTTTCATTTATTTATTTATTTATTGCTATAAGGGTTTTTAGTGATGTCTGAAGAATAGGCAGGCTTGCATTCACCAGTGTTTCTTAACTGTGATTATTCCATAGACAGCTTTACCAGGGCTTGAGTGGTTGAAAAGGAGAGTTTTACTTCTGCATTCTTTGCTCAGTGGTCAAGGGATCCTATAAGTTAAAGACACAGAATCAATAGATCCATCAAAAGGGTGATGGATCTCAGCTATGCTCTCCACCCTGAGGAAGCTCTTCTGTTCCAAGAAGCAGAAATCTCCCTTGGGGTTTTGTGAACGTCCTGAGTCCTGGGAACAGGAACCTAGCGTGCTGGGAGAGCAATGATCAAGACTGGTATTGCTACCCATATGTTTCTGACAATAAGTTCCATCTTGCTGTGTGCAAAGGTGACACAAAACAAGTGGTGAGTCTCCTCTCTATGAAATTTCATGTAAATCACAAGGGTAACAAACAAAGGACTGCCTTCCATTTTGCTTGCTACTATGGGCATCATCATCTGGTTAAACACTGTATATTTAAATACTGCCAGATAAACGCACTTGATGGTGAGAATTCAACTCCATTAATTAAGGCTGTGCAAAGCAACAAGATAAGAATTGTTTCACTCCTCCTGGGTAACAACGCAGACCCCCCACATTAAAGACTGCAATGGAGACACAGCGCTCCACCACACTGTTTATGTGGACGCCCCGGATATTGCCGCCAGACTTCTTACATTTGGTAGCAATCTCAAGGAGACTACAAAGGGTGGGTGGGCTTGTACCACTTTTACTAGCACTTCAAGAATGATTCCTACGTCTTAAAAATGAGACAGATTTTATTCAGTTCCTGCTTTTTTGTGTGTGTGATTCCAGTGAGAAAAATGATGGGATGTTTCTTAAAACACACAGCAAGCCAATACCTTCTGGTTGTGCTTTTTCTACCTGCCCTGTCATTTATACTTAAGACACTCAGGAGGGCCAATGTCACTCGCTGCTGGTGGCTGCAGTGATTGGTAGGGTTGGTATTTTTGCTTTTAAGAAATCTTCTATGGATACTTTTATGCAACCCTTTTCTGTTGGGGCTAAATTTAACATAAATAGCATGTGATGCTAAGCCCCTGAATGACAACAGTATTAATATGCCCATATTAGAGCTGTTTAATGCATATAGTATGATTTTTATGTTGGAGATAGTTGGTACAGAATGATATCATGGATGACCTCCCATTAGCTGGTACCTAAGTTTCCTGAAACCTTAGAAACCATTTGCAGAGTGTTGCTTGTTGCTTTTAAGAGTCTTTAGCCATGCAGAACCATGTTCTTTAAACTGGAAATAGGTATTCTCTGCATTCATATTTCTTATTTTTTTAATGACTAAAGAAATGATGGGTCCTAGATCCTTGAAGTTAAGATTGGTTTGGATCCCAAGAAACTAACTACTTATATCAATGAGACCAGAGATGTATCAACATCAAAACTGATGCTATGAAAAGTAACAAACTCTCAATATATACATGACAGTGTATTCATTCTTTCAACAGATACTTATTTCAATAAATACACATTTACTCCCTGATATTAATTTAAGTCTGGAGGCAAAAGTGGGACATTGTCCCTTAAGCTTTACAGTCCAAGTTTCCTCATCAAATAACAACAGATCTAATCGTAGAATGTCTTGGAGTACTTATGCATACACATATGCACACATTCCAAAAAGATCTGGAGGATCCCATCAATTGAGTTTGTTTTCATTGATATATGTGAAGCCCCATATAGTCCATCTTGTGGTTAAATAAGTTCTCTGTGAGAAGAAAATGAAAATTATGTCAAGTAATCTATCAGTCAGAAAAAAAAAGGTTCTTACTATGCAATGAACACACAGTAAGGATTCAGGACATTCTAGCTGGGTTATTGTTATTAGTGTTTGTTTTTTTATTAGTGCTATGACTGAAACAATCTCTCTTTAAAAAACTACTACATAAAGCTAATTATAGCCTACAAATAGTTAGTACATCCTTGAGAATCATCTTAACTAAGCCACAGGATGTCTCACTTATTCCTAAAGAAGAAAGCTGTGGTATCTGGAACTCACACAGAAGAATTAAAAAGAGTAGCTGTTACACATGCAGCATTTGAAAACCACGCAGAAAACCACAAGCCTTTATCACACTGACGCACAGTTAAAGTAGCCACATTCTCAGAGCCACAAACAGGGCCAAGTTAGAATAAGGTGGTGGCACCACACAGCCTAGTGACCCCCTGGCAGCCTGTGGCCATAAGTCATTTGTTTGCATGTGGAGTTCCCACCAAGCTTGGAGCTATTTATTAGCTTTAGATTTTCTTTCAGAATCTCAGCAGTCTACAGGCAAAGTGCTCTCTCTTAGTAATGTCCTATGCATTAAAATGTTTTTTAAAAGTATCAGCCATTTCTATTTTGAGACTTCATCAAATAGGATTGCATCTGTTTTCTTATTTACTGTTGTTGTAGTAGAGTACAGGATATAATTTGGTTTTTGTTGTTGTTTGGTTTTTTTTCTCATATAATTTTCAAAAGCCAAACATATACATTTTGTTTACTAGGGCTCTAATTGGTTCCTTTGTAACTCCGCCCTTCATTGACACATTGATGGGGCTTATGGAGAACTTCAGGAAGCCCATTTTGTTTTTCAGTTTTTTGCTTTTGTTTACTGTATTGTGTACACACATGCCATGGAATCACGTGACGGTCATAGGACAATGTGTGGGAGTGTCTCCATCGCGAGGGATCCAAGAATAGAGCTCACCTGTGGTGTGATCTCATAGACCCCAGGTAGTCTGTTTGAGGAATATCTTCCTGCATATTCTTTGCATCTGAAGCCAGACTGGCCTCAGGTCACTGGGACCATCAGGAGAAACTGTTTTAGGAAGAAGAAATACCACAGGCAGGAGCATGGAAGGGTTTGCGGTGGGCTCGAGTGACAGTGTAGCATTGGAGATGGGCCTTTCCAAAGATGTGGTCAGAAACAAGACCAAAGTTCGCAGGGTCTCCCAGCCATTTGCATGACAGCTGATTGGACTGTAGGAAACAAGGGAAGTCATGGGGAGGGGCATAAGGGAAGTTTTCCTCAGGATTTATACCTTTAGATTACTTTACATGCGCATGGAGAGTTAATGAAGGGGAAGAAAGACAATCTGGTTCACTATCAGTCAAGAGAGAATGGTTGGATTTTGGATTGTGTTGTGAGTAGAGAAGAGGTGATTTAGACTGGGGCAGAAGGCAGGTAACACACAATAGAGAAAAGAGAAAGGTGACACCTGGGTTGTGTCCTGAGCAACTGAGAGAATAGTCATGTAGACTTTGAAATAAGGGTGACCGATTGTCAGGAAAAGCTGGGGATTTAGAAAATCTTAGATAGTTTTGACACATTTACTTGGACAAGCAAGAAGGCAGCTGGCAGGCACACTCAGTGTTTTTGGGAGAACTGGCCAGAGTTGGGGGTACCAGCTTTAACACAAACATTGTGGAGCTAAGGGCCAGAGGCACCTCAGACCTTTGTCTAATTTCCTCCCAAATATTTGTTTGGCATTGTCTCTGCTAGATGATATGAGCAACCTCCTTTCGCCTTACTGGAGGCCTAACTTCTTTTCAGGGATACCAAATTTAGGGGTGTGGGTAGGGATGGGGTTGCATTGCTAAGAATATTGAGAGGCAGCCAGAACTGCAAGAGAACTTACTTAATATTATCCTCATTAGGAGACATTAGAATGAGTAGAAGTTGTTCTCAAATTAGACGATTAATCCTTGAAAAATTGAGGTTTGTTCAGAATTATTCCAAACAATGACAATAAGAGCGAGCTGACTGGAATGGCTTTGCATGCTATTGTTCTCCACAGTCTAAAGGTAGCTTAGTGGCAATCTGCCTCTTTTTTGGAATGCAGATTTACTTATGTTCCTGACCATTGTCAGGAAAGTATCTGGCTCCGCCTTCCTTTACATGCATAGAAAGAAATGAAAGCCTGACACTGTGGTAGCTGTTCTGTTTCTATGGGAACCAGATACTTGAGAAGTAGCTTAGTCACAGCAGCTTAGGAACTCAATGAGTGGGTCATTCAGTAAGGAGATACAGGATCTGGCAGATACAATACAAAATTAGGGCATGTTATAGCAATATATAACCCCCTCCAAAGGCTCAAGAATATCTCACCCTCTGTGTAATCCAAGCCAAAGGAAGAAGGCATGCTGGGTGTTATACGGAAGTGTTGTTTTATAACAAAGGTGGTGAGGACAAAAAGAGGGTGCTCCGTACAGCCTACCTAAGGCAGAGGAAGGAAATAGGAATGCAGAGTCTGTGGGTGTCACTGTCATTAGAATGTTTCTAGAAATCTCTATTCTAGCCACTTTTGTTTAATGCATTTTTAAAAAACTGTTTCCAAGCTAAATCCAAATTCCTAAATTTTGCTAAAGAAAAATTAGGGTTTCTCCCCCCCTTAGAATGTTCTTCTTAAAACAGACAATATAATCTAATTTTCAATATTGAATTATAAACCCCAAACTTAACAGTATTCAACTTACTATTGTGTAACTGACTCAATCAGGGTCCTGGCTCATAAGAAAATTCTGGAAATGTCTGTACCCAAGTCAACTCAGTGAGCGGGCCATTCAGTAAAAGGATACAAGATCTGGTAGATACAGTGCAAATTAGGATATGGGAAGAAGGCATGCTGGGTGTTATATGGAAGTGTTGTTTTGCTTTTTTTTAAAAAAAGGCTTATCAAATCCCTCGACATATATTATTTATTGTTACTTAATACTCCTCTCTCCTGGAGTTTTGGTTAGTGTGGAAATTAAGAGTATTACAACTCATCCATTATTTTATACAAAAACCAAAGCAAACCTGTGGGATTGCTCCAACACTTTACATTGAAACTTGAATTACAAAGCACCGTGGTGTCTTATTAACAACAAAAACCAATAGTAAATCATGCCACCTGTGAACTTACAGCTGTCCTTTGAGCCGGTAGAAC
>CAJQZJ010032380.1:2244305-2270714 GCA_907164525.1 Lophiomys imhausi | reverse complement strand
AATCATGCCACCTGTGAACTTACAGCTGTCCTTTGAGCCGGTAGAACATGCCAAGGTTCTAAGAGACTCTCGAATGTCACTGTGACCTTATGTTGTCTGAGCCTCTGTAGTGGGTGGGATCATTTAGTACATGGATGGGGGAGGTGAGAGCACTTCTAGCTTGTTTCATCTGGGTTGACCAGTTGGCCACTGATGATAGTTGCTCCTTCTTCCTTTGTTTGAGGGGACAATGTTAAACTCCCAAGAGGATCTGCTTAATTAAAAGTGTTGTCCCTACTTTGGAACTAGACCAGGGCCACAATCGTGTCATAACTACCCCCATTTTGTCCTACATTGCCCGTGAGGATGGGAATGTTGCAAAGACAAACAAACATGGCCATGTTCCAAGAAAACCAGATCTGTACTTTTAGAGTTTGAACTTCATGCAGTTTCCACATCTCACAGTTTTTCTACATCTAGACCAGAGACTGACAGACCCTACTCCATAGGCCAAATATGCTCCACGTTCTGCTTTTATGCAGGATCTTTAAGCCAAGATGTTTATTTCATTTTGTAAAGCATTAAAAAAAAACCCACAAAACACAAAACAAATATGTGCCAGAGATGATGTAAGCCTAAAATATTTATTTTATGACCCGTAAGAAAAAGGTATTCCCTACTTTATCCTCTGCTCCAAATTTTGAGTTGATTCTGGTTCCTTTTCCTCCTGCCTTTGGGGTAAGGGGACCATAGCACCACTGTGGCTGACTGTGAAGTCAAGTCATGCAAGCATCAGCTATGTGAAGTTGGGGCTCCAAGGAAGTTCAGGCCATCAAATTCATTAGAGAAGATGCAATGCCTTTTGAGAAATAGGATTAATACATAATGGTACAAACACAATTAAATTGTTACCTTTGAGACATGGTCTTATGTAACCCAGGGTTGTTCACACTCACTGTGTAGTTGAAGATGACCTTAAACCTCTGATCCGTCTGTTTCCTCTTCCTGAGTTTTGGGATCATAGTTTTGGGCAATGCTGGAGACCAAAGCATACAGATGTCTCCTGTATGATTAGCAAGAACTCTTCCAAATGTGCCATATCCCAGCTCCATGCTATACCAATTATTTACCGCTTCCAAGTGTATATTCCAGGCCTTGTTTAAGCAAGGTTTGGTGATGCAAAGTTGGGTGAAGAGATTGCTGGGAGTCCTGCCATTGTCAGCCAATGGGTTAGAAAGCTGAGCCACATGAGTAAGACACTGCAGATGGCGCTGGAAACACAACCAACATGAGTTCAGTGAACATGTAGCAGTCGCAATAACAGTTCTCAACCCTGACCAGTGACTGAACCAAAAGTCATTTCCACATCCCCTGGGAGCTGCACTCACCCTAGCAGAGAGCACCAACCCTATGTCTGGGCAGCTAGAAAGAGACAGATATCCTAAAGGAAGGTGTTCTGGTTTTATTATCTTCTTTGTATGTTAATATTAAATTGGGTCAAAATGAGAAGATATTGTGTGTCTCTAAATATAACCTCTGGAACCTGTGGGGATGACACAGAATATAAAAACCTCAAAACAAGCCTGGTGGTGGTGGTGCATGCCTTTAATCATAGCATTGGGAGGCAGATGCAGGTAGATCTCTGTGAGTTAGAGGCCAGCCTGATCTACAGAGCTAGTTCCAGGACAGCCAAAAACTAATAATAAAAAAATGTAAAACAGGGCTGGAGAGATGGCTCAGAGGTTAAGAGCACTGGCTGCCCTTCCATTGTCCTGAGTTCAATTCCCAGCAACCACATGGTGGCTCACAACCATCCATAATGAGATCTGATGCCCTCTTCTGAACTGTATGCATACCTGCAGACAGAACACCATATACATAATAAATAAATAAATAAATAAAGTCTTTTTTTTTTAATGTAAAACAAACATCAAAACGGACAAATGAAAGCATTAGTTTCTTAAACATCAAAAGCATGCCCAATCGAATGAGCATGTGCATCTTTCTGAGTCTGGGTTAGCTCAGTCAGGATGAGCTTCTCTAGTTCCATCCATTTGGCTGCAAATTGCATGATTTCCTTGTTTCTGATGGCTGAGTAGTATTCCATTGTGTAGAGGTACCACAGATGTTTTTTATCCATTTGTCAGTTGAGGGAGAAGGAATTTGGCATGGAAAAATCACATTATTCACAGAAGGAAGGACATCTCTTACCAGGCAATATCAGGGATATAACATAGTCTTCATATATTGGCCCATTGCCCTCAAAGGAGAACTGTGGGCAGAATTTAGTGCTCAGATTTATGCTGTGAGCATGGGGATGTCGTAAGCAATATCACACACAGTACAGACATGGTGGAAAGGTACAAAGTGAGATTAATCTGATAGCAAAGAAAACCATTGAACAATCTTTAGGGTGGGAAGGACTAAAGATCTAAAGAGTGGCCGTAACCCTAGAAAGGAGAAAGACAGATAGGAGAGTGGGTCACAAAGGAGATCTCGATGGCTCCCTTGATTGGATTTAGCTGTGAGTCTTGCCCTTGGCATCTCTTGGGCCCTGAGTATGGAGGCCAGTTGGCTGGGTTCACACTCGTGTTCTTCTTTTTCCTTCCTCTCTCAACCATGTCTTGGCAATCTTCCCATGTTTGGGATTCATTGGGTTTTCTTCACAGTTGAAATTAATCTTTGCAGTGGCAAAGGTCTTTCTCTTAATTCTCTAGTAGGGAATTATTTCTGTGATGTTGAAAGGGCATCTCTTTTTTTTTTTTTTTTTGGTTTTTCGAGACAGGGTTTCTCTGTGTAGCCCTGGCTGTCCTGGACTCACTTTGTAGACCAGGCTGGCCTCGAACTCACAAAGATCCGCCTGCCTCTGCCTCCCAAGTGCTGGGATTAAAGGCGTGCGCCACCACCGCCCGGCTAAAAGGGCATCTCTTAAATAAGGAGAAAATGAACACAGGCTAGGGTCAAGTAAAATGGCCTGATTAGTGTCATTGGATTTTCTGTGTTCAACTCACTTCAGGCGTGAATTGATTCTCACAAGTGTACAACCTCTCATGGATTATTTCCTAATTGACAACAGAACTACATCCAACACTCCAAATGTAGCATTTCACCCCAGCTACACAGTAGGAGTGCTTCCCACCTTGAAGAGAGCCATCATCCCTGGGTGCGGGTCAGGCAGGAAGAGAGACTTCAGTGGAGACTTGGGACTTAGAAGTAGAACATACTACCTGAAAAACAGTTTTACAATGTTTTGTAAAAGAAATAACATTTGACAGCATTTTTCTCTCTTCTCAGAAAAGTGAGCAATTAACAAAGCTTACCTTCAATCTCTACCCCACGAACAATTAGCGTGGGGCCTTAAAAATAAACCACTTTGGTACTCAAAGTACCCATTCCTGTTCTTCAGCCTCTCTTTCTCTCCCAACAAAAGCTCCTGAATAGGTGGAATTTTTAAATGACAGCAAAGTCCTGTTTGTGGTTGTGATGTTAGTATTCTAAGGAAGGGATTGTTAGAGGGGCTTAAACAAATATTTTTTTTCATTCATTTGATTGATATTCCCCAAAGGTTTGCAGTTGATTTGAGCAAGGTTTTCACATTGAGAGACAAATCCTCAGAAGCTTGTTTGCCTCATGCTTCACCGGGCAGTGATTGCTGCCTGCCAGGCTCTGGGGCAGTGATTACTGCCTGCCAGGCTCTGCTGCCCACATAGAACCAGTGCAGATACCATTTAGCAGCTGTAAGTACCCTATGCACACTACGGGCTCACAGTTCTTCAAAAGGTGAACTGTCTTGTAGAAGCTCGTTTTAACTTCAGATGAATAAATAGCAACTTCATACTTTAAATATACTTTATTTTGCAGTTCAAAGAAGCAATTGTTAGGAATTGGCACAGCCTTGCTCTCGAAGGAAGGGTAGGATACGCCTGTAGGAATAAGCTACACAAAAGACAACCGCATGTATTTTCAATGTACTTGTACATTGAAAATGTGAACATTATAACAATGTAAAAAGCAGAATTCAGAGGTGCTTTTGGTTTTGATTTTATTTAGTTAACTTATCATTTGTTTGTTAATGGTGAGTTATTCTGGTTTTTAATTAACCGTGGCTTGTAAGTCACAGGTTCATCAGAACTGGAACGATTTGTCAGGCCACACAAGCAACAAAACTCTTCATCAATGTTTGATGCTATCTAAAGATAATAAATTTCTTATAGTAAATAATAATAAAGTTCTTTATAATAAAACTGACATGACTTTTGGACTGCATGAATCTACCATAATGGTTGACCTTTATTAAATCAATCCTAAATATCTCAGGGTGTACTTTTTAAAATGTAGTTTCAGACAAAGTGGTGATGACTTCCTTGAGAAATGTCTAGACTTAAGCCTTGTAGACAAAGGAAAAAGGGTATTTTGCTTCTATATGCAGAAAGCATTCAGGAGCCCATTCCTAAAAGCCAAACAGAGAAACAAAATTTTCTTCACGTTTCTGTCTTTTGTTGAGTCTGGCAGGGGGTGAGGGTGAGGAGCAAGCATTGAGTCAAAAGTTGATTTTTGCTTTGTTTTGTTTTTATGAGAAAATGAGTAAAAACAATCTTCTGAAGCAGGCTCAATTCTGTAGGGGCTTGCGCTTACCACTAAAAATAGAGTGTAGTGCGGCTTGAAGCTAGCTGATGAGGAGTGTGACATTTTTTCTTGCCTTAGCAGTTTGTGGCTGTGATGTTCAGTTTGCAGCTATCTCATCCCCAGCAGCAGACAGGTCATGTGTGGGCTTTGCTGAAACTCCCCTGGTTTTTGTATGGGTTATCCGGTTCACTGTGTCTGAAGTGAGAACCCCCAGCTGATCAAAGACTAGTAGAAGAGAAGTAGGAAGGAAGTCAGTCCCTAGGAGGTGCCCTGATTGCTCAGCAGTATGTTGGGTCATGTGGCGTAAACTGTGATGGTCCAGTTGGCTTTGGATAGTGCACAGGTATAAAGGGGACTATATCGTCACAGAGATAAAGCTGCTCAATTTATACGAAGATTATGTATACTTTATACAAAGCAATTGGTAAGACAAAGCATGTCTTTGTAATTTCTTTAAAAAAATAAAAACAAAAAACACTGAAATCTGTTTTCTGATCATTTTACCAAGCTGTGCTCCACATAGAGTGAACAAGCAACTCTGGGATATTGTTGCTCAGCTGTTCAGTCAGCACAATCAGAGAACTCCTGTTGGCTGTTCCCCATGGTGTGTGAAAGCTAATCCTCTGACTATGACATAGAACAGTATAACTTGGTGATAAAGGCAAGATAATCAGGGATGGTGTCCTAGCACTTTCAAACAATGCTTATGTACACAAGAGTTCAGTTCAAATAATATGTGCAAACACTGGAACTTCAGTAAAGACATAGCTGCTGCCAGTGTCAATATAAATGGGCAAGAATGTAATGATAGGAACAAAGACTTGGAGTTAGTGGTCAGAGTTAAGCAAGTGCCATGGAACAATGAAACTAATGTCCTTTCTACCCCAGGGCTTCACTACTGTGAAATATCCATTGCTAATACCTTGGTGGGACTACGCTTTGTATTAACATCACTATGTATTAACATTTTGATATTGTATCTTACATCTATGAACATGGGATTTCTTTTTCTATGTATTTCTATCTTTTTTACCTAATTTTTTTCTTTTAATAGTAATTTTCATTTTACACTCAAGTGCTAAGTGATTTATCTCTTTGATTTCTTTACAGCTACTTGTAATTTTTTTTAATTTTTTATTTCTTCAAGTTACATCTCAATCGCAATCCCCTCCCTACTCTCACCTCCAGTCCCACCCTCCCACCCTCTTCCACCTCAACCCACCCATCCCCTTCCTTTTTTTTAAGTTTAAGGAATATCTTTTTTCCCCCAACAGCTCCCCCTTTCAGTCCAACAAATGGCTCTTTCTCTTATAACAATAAATACAATACAAAACAACAGAAATAACTAGGCCACAATTATGAGAGTTATATGGCTTAGCATACATTCCCAGTGTCCAGTCCATATGTATTTGGCACCTGACTTTAACATTCTACTCTCTAACCATCTCCATGAGTTGAAAGTTCTATATCTAACTCAGCTTTCATACTAACTTGCATCACAATTTTAAAAACATCTTCTTAGATCCAGAACACCCTCTTGATTCCTAAACAACTCAAAATTTAACTATGGGACTCTAGCTATCTATTCTTCAACCACCTCAGAGACCTGAGAAGAATAAATATATCTGATTATATAGGAGGTGCATTATTTTCTTAGTTTCTGCCCCTGATTGACTATTGGTGTATTGAAACACCAAAATTGATTTTGGTGTTAATTGTGAATCTTGAAACTATGCTGAATTTATTATTTCTAGCATTTTTTTCAGTCTATTTGTGCTATTCTATATATATAACTAAGTCACTGCAAACAGATCTTTTTGCTTCTTCATTTACAATTGTAGTGTCTTTCATTTGTCCTTCTTATATAATTACTTTACTTGGGGCTTCCAGTACTGTGTTAAATGAATATGATGAAAACAGTGCCCTGGCCATATTGTTGATCCTAGAATGCTTCTAGACAGTTACCATCAAGTGTAATAACAGCTGTGAACTTGAAGTGTGTTATCACTAAGTTCAGGCCATTCTCTTTGATCTTTAATTTGTAGAGTGTCTTTGCCCAGTGTTTTTATTCATTTATTTTTGTAGTTTATCTATTTTTTTCTTGTTTTTAATTCTGTGTGTTCTCATTAAATCCTTTTTATTTTCTGTTTAAAATTGGGATTGTTTCTGTTGAAGTAACCAGATCATCTGTCTTCTGTCTTTGGGTTTTTTTTTTTAATTTCATCTCTTTGGGATGTGTTCCTTCATCTAATCTATTTCTGCAAACTTCTATCTAGAATTAGCAGCTTCATTAGATTTGGTTTCTTATTTCATTTTTCCTTCCCTCTTCTTCCTCCCTCTCTCCCTCCTTCTCCCATTTTCTTTCTTCCTCTATTAGGCTTTAGATGCCATTTGTTTGAATTTGTCCCTCCAGTAAGAAATGAAGATGTCTGGTTGTTGTGTTGAGGTCAGTTTTTGGTTTGTAAAGTCTCCCCCAATGGTCCATTATGGGATATTCTTACTTAGCCTTTCTAATAATCCTTTTAATAACCCCTTTGAATAACCAGTCGCCTTCATGGACAGACAGGTGGCATATCCCTTTATATCTTTCCAATGAGAATAGATTATCAGCAATAGTTTCAAGTCAAGGAGAAACTGTGCCAAAATCTCTAGGCATGCTTGATACCTGGTAGCTACTTATGAACATCTATCCAATGACCTATAGTAACAGAGTCGGACGAGAGGCATTTCTATAGAGGTAGTTTCCTTACAAGTCTCAATGTGAGAACAAGTATCCTGAAAAGATTTAAGTGCATCTGCACACTAATCCTGTTCAGAAAGAGACTGTTTACACTAGGGAAGTCATTAATGTTCCTGTGAGTGTCGGGGAATGGGATAGCTTTATCTGTACTCAGTTGGCTGCAACAACTAGAATTGCCATTTGTGGATAATGACCCTACCATCAGTAAGACTTCTCTAGTATCATGAATTACCAATAATCTATAAGGAAAGAATCATGCTGAAACTATTTAAAATTTTCAAGGGTTCTGTGTTGACGGTCCCTCAGTAATTATTGCAGTAGCCTTCTATCACTACCAGACATTTGTTAATGAGTCTAAAGAGAAGTGGAGTCATCTAAAAGGTATATATAACCAGTGCAAGGGAGCCATGCTACTTGGCTATGCAAGCAAACATTTTTGTTGTTGTTCTCTTTTTAAATTTGTTTTTATAAAGCAACATATGCTGTGTTAGATACTCATGGTATTTTCAAGCAAAACGTGTTGTGATTTCCTTTCCCTGTACCCCCCCACACTCTGTTACCCCTCTCCCTTCCATAGAGCATTCTTGGATCCTTCTCCTCTTTTGCTTCTCATGTGTTCTTTCTCCCTGACCTGATCACCTAATGTTACCCTCTCTGGTCTCCTTCAAAAATGAGTTTTAGACTTTAACTGCAGGTCTTCATACCTCATGATTTTGATGAACGCTTCTAGATTTCATTGACAAACTTCTTTTCCTAAATTCCCAGATCTTCAGGATATTGGAGTCCATTGCTAGCATCCTAGAGTTTTGCTATCCTCTTTCTGATAAACATCTGTGCACCCTAAAAATTGGCTGCCATCATTTGGGAGAACTCATGGTGGTTTCTCCTAAGGATGGTTATGCTGAATGTCTCAACTGAGCCTTCACCAAAACCAGCATTCTGTTGACTAGGCTCTTCAAAACATGATATGCTCAAAATATTGGCATGAAAAGTTGTGTTAAAAAATAGCAGAATGTACCTCAGTGTAATAACTACAATAGAATTGAATTTATGATTCTCTAGACATTACATTAGTATTTGTAAGTGACCGTGTTTCTCAGCTTTCTAACGTAGTAACAAGTCCCTGATAATCCATTTATAAAGAAAGAGAGTATGTTCTAGTTTGCAGTTTCGAAAGTAGCCAGCCATGAGTGATTAGCACTATTGTTTTGGGTAGGGTGGCACCTCATAGTAGGAGAATTTAGAAAAGCCAAGTCAGTCTTCATATGTCTGGGAAACTAAAAGAAGGGTCACACTGTCCACTTTAAATACATGCCCAACATGGTCCAGTGGTGCCAACCACTATCTGTCTCCTAGCACACTACCCTGTGGATCAAGGTTTTACCATATGACCTTAGAGGGCTCTCAAGGTCCATAGAAATGGTCCCTTAATGTCTGTCTAATGAAATTCAGAGGACAGGCTTTCTTAGGGTAGCTATTGCTTTTAAACAGCCTGACCTTCACTTCCAGGTTGAATGTAGCATATTTATGTATCTCTTGTAGCTGTGGCCTGGAGTCCCGTGCTTGGACTCAGCTATGGTTATAACATTAGTGGTAGAAATAATGGTGGTAGTAGGAATGGCCTCAGTTGCTTACAATTTGTAACATAGTGGTCTAGAACTTCACATGTACATGTATTTCAAAATTTAATTGGCAAATAAAATGGCTTTGCTCTCACATTACTGCAGAGCCTAGTAGGAAAAACAAACAGGAGATGTTGAATCAGGAAGGGGGGGAAACAGGCATGAACACACAGGTTGGTCAGAGAACAGATTATAATAATGAAGAAAACTCTAGGGACAGATCCTTTGATGCTGGCTCCTTTGCCTCAGTCATTGGTGAGAATTTTCACCAGAACCACTTGCTTTGTTATTATGAGATAATTAAATAGATCCATGTACATAATATATTCAAATTCACATACCATTTATGTGTTTGAATTTATATTCATCTGAATTGATGTATTTAGGTTATATTTATAGAACATATTAACTATATTATAACAAACAGTTAAATGCACCCATAATATAGGAGGATTTTAGTCTTCTGACTACTTATCTTTTGAAGAAAGTATTTAGAAACTAAAACCACAAACAGGACATACATTGGAGAAGTAAATAAAAATGAGACATTTATGGGTCATCTGTTTGGGATATAATGTTGGATATTTGTTTAAAAGTCATGCCCGAGTAGCAATAGTTAGTAGATTTGTGATCCTATAGTGAATGGGAAAAGAATGGCTTAGGAGATAGACCCTAGTAATGGATACAACTGAAAAGATCCATGGCTGGAGGAAAACTATGAAGCAAAGAAGTAGGAGAAGGTAGGGAAGATGCAAAGTCCAGGTTGAAGTGTCACGATGCTGTGATTGGCATATGGAGAGGTTGTTTATTATCAAAATGCCACAGTTCAAGGTTGCTAGGATACCACTCTTGTAAAGAAGGGGTACATCAGGTTTGGAGAAATATGATGAAGTTGACTTGACACACAATGAGTTTCACCTGCTTTATATTCATGCCAATGGAACGATAGCTGGTAGATTTGTGATCCTGTAGTCAATATCTCAAGTCTTGGGCCAGGAGGATCTTTGGGTATTGTGATGGCCTGAATTGACTATAGAATAAATGAGACCAGTGTCCCATGGATGAATACCAAAGGATGGATGATCAGATTCTAAGGTGATGCCCAGAAAAGATCGATGATGTCCTTGACAGCAGAAAGGGAGAAATGTCAAGACGAAAGTAGACAGCAGTGGTGAATGCCCCAGATGGTCAAGTGGAACAATGGAAACGTTGGGTAACGAGTTCTTCTTAAAATGAGATGTTGGTTTGAAGAGAGGGCAAAGCTCTAAATTTTTCACAAGTGGTATGAGGGAAAGTAGTGCTTTAGAAATGCCAAGAAGAGAGTAGACAGCAGTGACAAATGCCCCAGATGGTCCCATGGAACAATGGAAACATTTGGTAATAAGTTTTTCTTAACATGAGATATTACTTCAAAGAGAGGACAAAACTTTTAAATTTTTCATAACTGCAGCCCTGGAATATGTTATTGCAAGAATAGTACATATTTCAAGAAGAGTGAAAATAAGCCAAAGACGTGGTGATTTCCATGTCTCACTTTTGGTCCAAGAATGTGGAGAGTTTGTTTGTTTTGTTTTGTTTCTTTTTCTAAATTTTCCGAAATAAGCTGTCCAGCTAGGACTAGCTCATTAATTGTCCAGAATTAGTGCTCTTCACATTTAATTTACATCAGACATGTTTACAAATATAAAGGTATTAAAATATTTAGTATGATAGGAAAATAAAATCGGTTGTGAGATAATTTCAGCTGCTCAAATTGTGTAGGCAAATACATGCAGGCTGTCTGTCTCCCATTTGCTAGTCTCCCTGGGGTGAAACAGTATGTGGTGTGTTTGCACTGACGGGTTGGTTTCCATACAGAAATCTAGCTCTTAAGGATGTCAGGGAGGAGGGACCTTCTAGGGCTCTGCTTTGCAAACTGTAGAGTGAGCATGGGAAACATCAGAGGATGCTCCAGGTAGCTAGAAATGCTGTGCTTTGCTAAATGTGTATTTCATTTAGTTTTTGTATTTCTGCATTTCTATAACATCTTGGGAGGGTCTAGATTTGGAAGAGACAGAGAGGGTAAAGGAGAGAGAAAGGGAAGAGAATAGAAGAGAAGACTAGATCATGGTTTTGCTTGTTTCCTTCGTGTGATTCTACTTAAAAGATGTCTGAGAAGACTCCCGTCCACAGACCTTCCTCTTACTCTGAATCTTTGCCTTCTTTTGAAACTGCCAAAGTGTATTTTTTTCTGTAGGAAATGTTACTTAAGCAGCACCATGAAGTGGCAGGTGTAAAAACCATGAAAGAACAATAGTAACAACTAGCAAGCTGTTTCTGTAATTTATGTAGAAAAGTTAGAGCACATTGCATGTTAGCAAGCAGTAGAGCAATTCTTCTGATACCCATGTAAATAAGCAACCATCTCAAGAACAAATAAGGCTTTTTAACAGCAGCAGTACTGTGAGGTACATGTATTTCATGGCTGGCAATTAAATGGATATGGTAAGACCTTACCCTCACCACATAAAAAGACTTGCTGGCAGTGTTTTGTGGAAACCAGGGTGTTTTCATTGGCCTGAAGCCCTCTGCTCCAGTGGTCCTCAGCCTATGGGTCTCACCCTTTTTAGGGGTGTACCGACCCCTCAGGGTCTCATATCAGATGTATGTTATGATTCGTAACAGTAGCAAAATTACAGTTATGAGGTGGTAACAAAATAATTGTATAGTCGTGGGTCACCACTACATGAAGAACTATATTAAAGGGTTGCAACATTAGGAAGGTTGAGAGCCTCTACTCTAGGGCCTTTGTACACTTTTGGTGTTTTTGTTTGAAAGAGCTGTTTGAACTGCCCTTGCTGATCTGATGTGTTCTGGATATTTGAGTGTTAGCCTCTTCCAGGATATTTACTGACAGAATCTTTGTGAACAATTTCCTCTATAACCAAGAGGAAATGAGTTAGTTGTCTGTTTGACTTATTTGTAAACTGATTTTAAATTGTTCTACAACATGAGCTTTCTTAGATACTGGGAGGGATTAAACAATGACAATAGAAGGAAGGTAAACCATCTGAATGACCTGGCAAGAGGTGCGTAGGAGTTGTTGTCATTTCTCCAACTCTTGACCATACCGTCTTCTGCCCCTTTTCCACTGTCAGTCAATTAGCAGAGCAATGGAGAGGCCATCCTTCCTTATCTTCATGCCCTTCTATCTCTACAAAGGTAGGATAGGTGTTGCAGGTGGAGCTAACAATGTGGGCAGAGCTAGTGAAGCTGGTGGTCCTGGTAAAAGGGTGGTGCTGCTCTGCAGTCTGGCTCATCTGGTTGGCCTGAGAAGAGTGCTGAGTTTACTTCCCACCCCTCCATTCCAGATTCCTTCCCTCTGCTAGATATATAAAGATGATGTGATTGTGGCAAGCTGAGAGACAAATTGTGATTGTTCTTCTGTTATCCTATGGGAGAGCAGAGATGGTCCCAGATGGTCAGTCTAGGGCTCCTCTTCTCCACTTTGTACAGCCTCCCAAAGCAGGAGTTGCCAAATCCTGTGGTGGATATTCCAGAACATCCTTTTCTGAACACGTGGGCAGTGGTCAAAGGTGCGAGCAAGCCTTAAGATCAGCAGTAGAATAAGAAAACAACAGTACAGGAAGTGCATATCATCCATGTTGGGCAATGATGAGAGAAAAGAAGGTTGTTTTCATTGAATTTTTTGTTCTTGTCTCAAAGACTACGACAAGACACAGGATAAACCTGCCAGGTGGGTGTCCTACCTGAAGGAATAATTCGTCTATTTATAATTCTCCTGTTAGGTAGATTCTCTATTTATTCCAAATGTTTATTGTGATAATAATATATAATTGTATGATATTATTGCAAGAAATTATTATTCTTTAGAAAAAATTAAAATATTATTATATTAAGTAGTTATTGGGGTGCCAATAAAGGCTTCAGAAAATGATTATATATTCCTTGTGTACTTTACAACTGGGATATTTTTTCTTCTTAGCATAACTGATTGCAACCAGAAAGCATATTGGTTCCTAAATTTCATATATTAAAAATTTAGTATCATTATAAAGAACAAAACTATTTCCATATCCTCCAAGTTGATCAAAACCAGTAGATGTTATTAAGACAGTAGTGTTAGGACACGTGGACTGGCCATGACTTGAAGCATTATAAAGAAGCTACTGAACCCTCTTGGCTTAGTCCTCCCTTCTGTATGATACTGACTATTTAGTGCCTGGAGATGTCCCAGCATCACTCCCTAGACTGAACGTGGTACCAAGTAGTCAACTCAGCCACCACACCCTTTGTTGACTAGACTTGAATCTGGCAGGCAGTCTGAATAAATTCAAAGATGATAGTGGACTTATCACCGAGAGTAAGATTTCTACTTGTTGTGTCTCTGAGCTTAATCTAGACTATATTTTCTGATATTTGGACAGTAAGTACTTATAGATCTTATAGATGAATGCAAAAATGTCCTCCACTTCATATGTCTGAGGCCCTTATACTTTATTTTTGTAATACTTGGGGTACAAGCTATTATGTTATGATGCTTAGTAAAATACTTGGAGTGCCTTTCATGTAGGGGGTCACTGAATCCTGCCCATGAGACAAATGATGGCTAATACTGTTGAGCTGACTTCCAGCTCTCCTGGTATGGCACGATTTCCACCCCTTTCCTGTCACTGCCTGCCTTTGAAATAAGATGGTTATACAGATTCCTGACCTGTGAAATACTTCTTCTAGGATCCACCTACTTCAGTTTCCCTCGGACTGCGAATGGAAGAGATGATTTTCAACTTGGCAGACACACATCTATTTTTCAATGACCTAGAAGTAAGTTCTAAGTGTTTTACACATACTTTGTGGAACACATCTGAAAATAAGTGATTGGTTCTGAAATAATGATTGGATATTGCTCGTAAAATAAATTGGAATATAGAGACAAAGTGTTTATAAGGCAATGTGTTTCCCCTTTGTGCTATTTATTACATTTTAAAGGTAGACCCTACATGATAAAAATCTGATGACGAGATTCCTAAGTTTTTTTTTTTTTTTTTTGGTTTTTCGAGACAGGGTTTCTCTGAATATCTCTGGCTGTCCTGGACTCACTTTGTAGACCAGGCTGGCCTCGAACTCACAAAGATCCGCCTGCCTCTGCCTCCCAAGTGCTGGGATTAAAGGCGTGCGCCACCACCGCCCGGCTGAGATTCCTAAGTATTAAGCATGCTTCTCAGAAGCTTTGTAAGTCTCAGTTTCATAAGCACCATCGAGGTCGTGTCCTTAAACCCTTAACAGACATTATACCACTGCCTGTGCTATCTCTACCTGTCCCTCCTTGCACTCTCACGTCCAGTCTGGTTGTTTGGAGATGGTTTGCATCAGGCCTTTGCTGTTTGGAAACTTCTCATGACTTAGCTGCAGCTGATTTTATTGGGGGAAACGGCTCTGGGATGGCCGGCTGACTGTGAATGGACGGCAGCCACAGACACGATCTTAGCTAGTTGCATCCCTAACAAAGAAGGGCACTGTCTTCACCTATCTCCGTTATGACAAAACATGACTGTCACTCCACTGCCCTCCTCCTTCACAGGGACAGTTGTTTATTTAAGTCTCACTGCTAAGCAAGCTTGTGGTAGGACTGCCAACAGGCATTAATCATCAAGTAGTTGTTTTGCTAGGTTTTATAAACGTATGTTATTTCAGACAGGAGAAGAATCTCAAAGATTCAAATAGAACTTTTACTGATCAAAGTTAATTGGGAGCAATTGGCCTTTAAATATTTCCTGATGTTTCCCTTCGCAAAATCAAGCAAAATGCACCTTATTTAATAGAGGAGCCAAAATCACTTGAAAAATGCCAGTGTGTGACAGAACTTAAATGCGGTTTGTTCAACATCTGTCCTGTATTTTGATTTCTTTTCATCTGCAATGAAACAACTCACAGGCGAATTGGCAGCTTCCAGTGCAATAAATTGATTTAAATGCAGTTGATTTTTTTCCTCATTACTCAGAGATCTATTCATTTTTATATTTAAAAGTAAAATGTGATTTTTATTTTTGCATTCTGAAGTGTTTGCTTTTCTCAAGGAAATGAAATGTAATGCATTATGATTTTTCATGGGAGGAATTCTCTTTCTGAGTGACAGCTTCAGAATTACCTTTATAAAAAGCTTCAGAATCAACACTTATTTTCAAAACTTGTTTCTGATTTGTGGCTGTATTTCACTTTGTGAGAGGGCAACACAGAAATTCCATATTTTATTAGCCTGTTACGATTCTCTACCGAGATTTTCATTCGCCTGTAAAGACGCAGACTAGGCTGATATTTTATGCTAAATGTAACCTTGTTCCTCTTACTGCTGTTCTTCGGCTTTGATGACATCCATCAAGACTAGACAAGCAATACTTTGATATTGATTTAAAATTCTGGCTGGTAAAAAGTGCCAAATGGTGTGGGGGAAAAAGTGAGAAGTTAAGCAAAGTAATAATTCATGATATAATTTATTATGGTTCTGATGAAAGCTTCCAAACCCAGTCATGATTTAATATAGGGTTTTGTTTGATTGATTTACATTATTCCCACTGAAGTGGCTCTCAAATAGCTTAAAAGTACATGCTAGAAGTTCTAATATAAGGATGTGGGTGATGAAAAAGCTTAAATGGTCTTTGACGTGAGTAAAAGGCTAGATTCTATTCTTGCGTGTGTGTTATTTCTTACTAGAAGGAAAGAACAAATGGGAATGAATATATAACTCAACCACACACATAAAGTGATAATGGAAATATTTTTTGAGCTCCAGAAATGATACAAGTATCTGTTATTTTATTTGAGAACAATACGACCGTAACCAAAAGCAGCTATGAAAGAGTCATTTAGCCTGTCCTTGGAAATTATTTTCTCTAGATCTGTATAGCATTTTAAAATAAATTGGTTCTTACACTTAATACAGTCTTAACTTTTGCATATTTTTTTTATTCAGCAAACCTGGTACTGGTCACTGCAAACACACATTTCTTTGACTAGAAAAATTAAAAAGCATTCTCTCACCAATACTTTTTAAGAAAACCAAAATTATCTTTGCAAGTGGCAGTAAGGGGCAATGCCTGATTTCACATACCCTTTGCAGTGCATGGTGGCAAAGCAACGTGGACATTCTAATTCATTTAAACCATAGGATTTGTCTTTTGACCATCGGTGACACAGAGATTTTAAGGAGTTTGATAATCTCTTGTTGGGCTTGTGACATCATACCTGGAGTCTGGTTATTGACATGTGCCTTTACTTCCTTCTAACATCTTAGCTTTTTGTCAGCTGCCCCTCTGCACATTCTGCTTAGCTCATGCTTGCTTAACAAGACAAAATGTTGGGAACTTGTGACATGTATTGTACCTCAGAGTATATATGTACAGTGACTATTAGGGTACAACTTTTGAAAGAAGTCAGAATATCATCATGAACTCTAAAAAGTAGCCTAGCTAATAACTCTGTTTAGATTCTAACGTCTTGCCATATTGGTGGCTTTTTTATTTAAAATATCAAAATTCACTAGAGAAGCTCATCCTGAGTGAGCTAACCCAGACTCAGAAAAATGCCCATGCGTCTATTCACTATCATCGGATTTTAGCCATATAGTACAGGACAACTATACTACAACCAACGCACCAAAGGGAGCAGGGACATAGACTTTTTTCATGTCAATGAGACACTTTGCCCTAGTGGTGCTGCCTTGTAGGCCCCCAGTGTATGAGGAGGCTCTTGGCCCTCATATGACTGCTGAACTGGGGTGGGGGAATAATATGTAGGGAAACTCCACTCAGGAGGAGTGGGATGGAAGGGATAGGGGGTAGACGGTGGGGGGTTGGGAATGGGAGGGGTAGAAGGAGGGTACCGTGATGGAGATGTAACCTGAAGTAATAAATAAATTAAAAAGGGGAAAAAATTACATTAATTGCATAGATGCATCAGAAAATAAATTTAAAAGAAAAGTTTTGTTTCTTTGCATTATTAAAAATGTCTGCTTGCTAAGGAACAAGGACAATGATAGGGAGGCATAACTATATCATAGGGCATAATAATTTCCTCAGCAGAAACAGGATGAAATTCTAGTTCCAAAACATACCTCTGACTTCCTGCTTCCTAGCTGGACAGATGCTATGCTCCACATATCACTTTACAGAAACTCCCCCCGTGCCACTTGATGATGCTTATATGGAAGTCATTACTATTTTTTTTTTTTAATGACACTGTGGACCCAGAGTGTCTTTCTGCTTCTCTAGAACGTGTTGACTTTCCAACAGTACAGGGAGGGAAAAGGTTCTTTCTGTTGGACTTGTACTCATAGGCCATCTGCAAACAGGAATGGCAGCAGTAACGCAGGGTCTAAACCATGTCCTGTGGGTTTCCTGGTGGAGCATCCCACATTTAAAAGGAGGTAGTTGGTGCAGATTCTGATGTCTAAATAGAAGCAAGATATTTGGTTTGTCTTGACCTTTCTCTTGGTATTGTGTAATTTTCACTGTCCGGGTGGCTTCCATGCTAATGCATGGACTCAATATGGTGGGTCTTGAGAGTAGCCAGGAACTGTCTTCATGTGTTATCCCTGGAGAGATGAAGGCTGGGAGGTCATGTGTCCATGAAGGAAGCATGTGAGGTCATTGCCCACACCATGCATCTTGGGAAATTCCCCAGCGTGTTGTTTCGTTGGATGTCCTGGTTAGAATTTTTGTCAGTCTGACACAAGCCAGGTTTATCTAAGAACTTAATTGAGAAAATACCTCCAGAAGGTTGGCCCATGGGCAAGTCTGTGGAGCATATGAGAAACCCAGCTTACTGAAGGTGGTGCCACCCCTGGGCTGGTGGTCCTGGGTTGTATAACAAAGCAGGCTGAGTAAGCCATGGAGAGCAAGCCAATAGCAGCATTCTTCCATGGCCTCTGCTTTGGGGCCTGCCTTAAGTCCCTGTCATGACTTCCCTCAGGTGGGACAGAGTGTGACCTGAGAGTTGTGAGCTGAAATAAATCCTTTCACTCCAAGTTATATTTGGTCATGGTGTTCATAACAGCAATAGAAACTTAACTAAGACAGATATGGCAGTCCAGCTGTTTTTCTGCTGTACTGATGTATAACACAAATACTTAGATACCTATCCTTATAGTCTTTGTTGTCACCTCCTTCTTTAAATAAAAGAAACAACAGAGGCTCTGACCGCACTAGGGTCTGGGTTTGATGAATCAGAAGCCAATGTAGACAGTGTCTGGTGACACCAAAGGGTACCAAGAGATCTGTCTTGCAAAGAAATGTGTTTGTACCTTGCTTTAAATCTGCCTTTAAATGAGGGGTGAGTTTTCTTATTCTAAAGCTCAGGTTATTTGGCAATTATTTTAATATATCTTATTTAGACTTATTTTTATCTGGGATAATATCACTCCTCAAACTGTCAGTCATCCAAGTGTTGAGTGATTTCAAATGATGCATGCTGTACTGGCCTAGGATGTGCCTCCCAAGCATGAAATGCTGAATTCAAAAGGTGACTTTTTTGAGTTTGAGAAATATGATTCACCTAGACAGTACTTTTTTCCCTTATAAATAGAAGCTCCGGTGCCCAGCAACCAGCTTTGTGGATGTTGGCAGCCTTGGTTTTTAGCAGCCAGAGAAAGGGCTTCTTGGGTATTGAAGAGGAAGTCACGTAGAAAGAGTCAAGGTGGTTTTCTGTGTTTAGTCACTCCCTCGGGCCCAACGTAACCATAGGAAACGGTGCAGGCTGGTCAGTAGTTACACCCCAAACATAAATGTCACACTGCATTTGTACACACTACTTGACCTTTCAGCTTTGTACATAAGCTTTGGTGGCTGCAGATAAATCTAAGGAACATTAATTACTTTAACCCTAGTAGCATCCTCTGTGCTAGCTTCGTACATGTTGATGATTAAGTGCCAGGCAATGGTGATGCATGCCTTTATGCATTCTTTTTCCATACTCCAGAGGCAGATTTCTGTGTTCAAGGCCAGCCTTGGGTCTACACAGAGAAGCCCTTTCTCAAAACAAACAAACAAACAAGTAAGTTTTCCTAAGTTGAATTTATGTGCATTGTTTTAGAATAAAACAGTGACTCTTGGTTCCTTCCCCAGAGAGATTACTTGGTCTTGTCTAAAACTCTCGTTAAGAGTAACATAAACACTCTCAGTTTAGGGGAAAGATAAGTCTTGTAAGCAACGGACAATTGTTGACACAATGAATTGTACTGAATTTGTTTTGCCTGAATTACAACAAATAGACAACAAAAAGTTTTCCTGTCACCCTTCACTCTTACTAAAATGTTATTTTATTGTTCTTATTCATACATGATTTCATATAAGATTGTTGTCCTTATTTTATCTACAATTTAAAATAGAAATGTAATGCTACATTCAAATGCTTCGATAATTCGATGTTTATAAAAAACATTGGGTCAACATGAACAGCGGTTACCATAAGAGACATTTACTAGGCTAAAAATACGGAGCCCTTGCCTAGCATGTGTGAGTTCTACCCCTAGTACTGAAAAGAGTGGGAAAGAGGGAGATGAACATGTGTGGGAGGGGAAACCCACGAAGTGAATTGGGAAGCAGCTGCAGTGATCGGGTGGGAAGGCATTCCTAGAGAAGAGTGGCAAGCACAGTAGCCCAGTGGCAGGCCTGAGGCAAGACTACCTCAGCCTGGGACAGACAGGCACAAGGACCTTATAGATTCTGGTGCACTGGGAAGCTGGTAGAGACTTATACAGATGGACTAGATGGAACAGCATTATACTTAAAGACAGAAAAAAATCAGCCTTCCTATCAAGCAAAGGGTGAGGGCAGAGTATAGTGGAACCAATTAGAAACATTTGCAGTCACAGGGGAACATACAGCAGGGCTGAGGCAGTCACAGTTCTGACCCAGTTGGGAGTCACACGATTTATTGCTCATCTTGGTGGAAGTACTGGTGGGAGTTGCTAGTGGAGAGGGGACAGAATCTCCAGGGGCTGCTGGGGTTTTTTATTTGTTTGTTTTGGTTTGTTTTGTTTTAACCGGAGTCTTAGTGCATGGGTCCATCTCTGAGGAAGAGGAAGACTAGGTCTAGATGGTAAGGAGTGTGTCAGGGGCGTGGAGTGAGGGTAGGGTGGGAGTCATGTCTTCTGCAGTGAGCACGGGAAGTTAGGAAGTTTAACTAAATAGTCAGCACCCACATCCAGAGATGACAGAGGTTTAGATCTCAGCAGAGAGACGCAAATTTGAAGGTTATAGTTTGGGAAATTATAGAAGTCATGAGGACCAGGTGATATGTCCCATGGGGAGTAGAAGTGTAAATTGAAAAAGATGCCAAAAACTGGGTTTAGGCACTCTGCCAGTTAGAAACAGGAGATCCAAAGAAAATGGAAAGGAATAGGCAGTGAGACAGGCAGGGACATACGGCATCAAAAGACACGTGGAATCGGGATTCGAGGACTTTCAAGAACAGGAGGTGTCACTATGTCTCAGGCTTCCTTGGGTACAAGGTGAACACAGAGTGGTCCTGCTGTGACTGGGATGTTAACTGCTTGTGTCGCATGCTACCTGGGGTGCAAGATGGACAGAGTGGTCCTGTTCTGTTGTCTGCTGGTGGGTCATGATAAGCACCATTTCTGTGAAGCAGGATGACATGAGCCTGACCTGAAAGGTGAAGGAGAGGAAGACAGGAAGACTAGGAGTTTCCATGGAAACAAGATGCAGAGACAGTGGTGTATGGAGAGGACCTATAATAACATCAAGAGATGCCTGTTTAGGGGCTTTGTTTTTGTTTTGAGTGTGTTTTGCATATTGGTGCAAACCTATGCATATATGTGCATATGAACATAGAGACCAGGGTTGATAACAAGTATCTTCTCAGTCTTTCTCTTTCTAATGTATTGAGGCAGGATTTTTCCCTCCATATCCATTCAGCGAGTCTAGATAGCCAGACTGCAAACTCCCCAGGGTTGGTTCTTTCTTCCTCTGCCTCTCATGTGCTCAGATCATAGGCTAACCATCCTGCCTGGTACACACATGGATGATGAGGATCTGCCTACAGTCCTCACAATGGTGTACCACGTGTTTGGATCCACTGAGCCATATCTCCATCCCCCAACCTAGGAAGAAGATAGTGAAGCTTGGGTGTTCATGGGAATGATTCAGGAGAAAGTAAAGCATACAGGGTGTAAGAAGGGAAGGGAGGAATAATGTCCAGAACACAAATCCCAGGGCTGAGCTTAAGGAACAGTTAGGACCCCACAGGTACAGCTGGAGGCAGGATTTAGCAAAGGTAAGAGAAGGGTCGTTCTTGCTACAGGAATTCTTACTATACATTCTATGATTTTTATTTTTTGTGTCCTCTGTAATACAGTAGGAAGTCCCCTGAGGCCAGAGACTATTGACTGTCCACTTGATCTCTGAGCTACTTACACAAGATTCATTACATAGCTCTCTTTATTTCCCTTGTTTTCTTCCAAATTTTTCAAATTGGTTTACAGTGAGGACTAGTGTATGCATGTATGGGAAGGCATGATGTCAGGGATATTAGTATTAGGCAAGCACTCTACAGTTTAGCTACATCCTCAGTCCAGCACCACTTTTTTCATAATCTGAAAGTCTAAATTTTAAAAGCAAATGAAGATTCATCACAATCTTAAAAACATTATCCAAAATCTTAAACTTTGAAATTATCCTTTAAAAAAAATCATATCTCAAAATCTTACTGTCAAAACATAATTTATGTAGAAAGAGGTATGATGTCAAATGATATTCACCATGGTTCTATTTTAGGGTTAAAAGAAAGAAGGTATGCATATAAAAATAAGACAAAAGGATTTCATTCATTAAAATTTGAGAGATAAATAATTTCAACACTAACTGATCTGTTCCAGATAAATGACAGTTCACTTTTTAAATTTTGTTTCCTGTAGTTAATATTTTTTATTATTGACACAGTGGTATAAATTAATAGAACTCACTAGATACTTACACACACACACACATACAGCACACATTGAACATATCCGTCATTTCTGTTTGAGAGTCCACCTTCTCCCCTACACTACAATATTTCTTGTGATATTCTTCCCTTTCCTTGCTACATCCTGTATGTTTTCCTTTCTCCTGATTTATTCTCATGAACACCCAAGTGAACATAGTCACTACTCACCTTCACTCAAAGAACTAACATTATGGAGGGAAAAATGATTTATCTTACAGTTTTAGAGGTTGTAGAGCTTGAATTTATTCACTCACAATGCCATCCTGTACCCAACCTTCCTACCTGCCAGGCTGGATGGTGATAAACTTCTTAGGGTCTATGTGAGTGCTGTATGAATGAACACGTATGAGTCACATACAGTGGGCTTTGGCACATAGGAAATACTGATATGGTCATAGGTGCTATTATTGTCTCTTTTTTTTTTTTTTTTGCATGAACACTGTTAAGGTTGAGAAGGGAGAAATATAAGAAGAAAGAACTAGAAGTGTGTGTGTGAACCATTCATGCTTTATAGCCCCAAAATCCCATGTATAATTTCCAAAGAAACCATGCCAGATATACCAAAACCATTGACAATGGTTAGTGTGCAAGGACCACTTCTTCTGGGCACACCACTGAGTCCTTCTCTTGTTCCAGCCACATATATATCCTCCATCACCAGTTGTGCGAGGGAGGTTGGTGTAGTGTTGGCAGTTAAATAGCTGTCGTACCTGGATTTCATCATCGAGATGAAGCTCTTGTCTTCATGCCAAAGGGTGTGTTTCTTCATTTGGGCTGACAAGTTTTACATGTTGTCTTGAGAATTCACGTCTTGAAGGGTGGCTTCTGGAACTTGCTGGCAGTGCTACAGCAGGTAGAAGAGACTCACCTACACTCAAAGAACTAATCTACTTGTGGTAGATGAAGTTGCTTAGTCAGAGAACCCTCCCCATGGATGTTGTACCAGGATAGTAGGCCAGGTTGCTGATTGGCTCAAGCTCCTGCTGAGATAGGCAGAAGGGCATCAGACTTAAGACAGAGCCTTCTCAGGTCAGCCACATAACACTGACTTTGATTCTTCATCAAAACTACCAATTCAACATCTGCAGTTTATATATGCAGATGATTGAAGTGGGGTGGATTTGCTCAAAACCACTTGGTTAGGTGAATGGAAAGCTGAGGTGGAATCCCGGGTTGCTTTGTTTTGTTTCCAAGTAGATTTGCACCAAACTTGTACAGGTGTGTCCTAGAACCTGGCTCATCATCTTTAGCACAGTATGAAGTGAGTGAATGGCCACTCAGTGCTGCCGCAGAGTGTAGAAAAGAGCCCCTGTCCCTGGATGGTGCTCCCTGTCCCCGGATGGTGCTCCTTCTCCCCGATGGGGCTCCTTTTCCCCGGATGGTACTCCCTGTCCCTGGATAGTGCTCTTTGTCCCTGAATGGTGCTCCTTCTCACATGGCTTTGAAAGCTATGCTTGTTTCTTTCTCTACTTTGGAACCACTGGAAGACAGCTCGGTGGACAGACACATACACCTTCCTATTGTCAAATATAGTAAAGCATTATGTTAGCAGCTTCTGCATTGCTGATAAAGAGATAGCTTACTTTGACTTTTGTTTCCTCTGTTCTGCATATTAGCTGGGCACCAGAAGCAGTTCACAGTTGACTGCAGAGGCCATATTTGCAGGGGCAGGATAGCACAGGTGATGGTAGCAGCCAGTCCCATTGCATGTGCAATCAGAAATCAAGGGGAAATGAATGCTGGTGCTTAGCTTGCTTCTCTCTATTCAGTCCAGAATGTTGGTCGATGGAATTGTGTGACCCACATTTAGGGGTAGGTCTTTTCACCCCAGTTACCCAGGCTGAAGTTTTTTCATAGATCTGCTCAGAAGTGCATCTCCTAGGTGATTCTCAATCACGTTAAGCTGACGATCAACATTAACCACCATAGTTGATGGGTGCCATTTCAAGAGTTGGGGTAAGAGAACACATACACCACTGTGTCATGTCTGGTATAAAGGACAGTGGTGAAGGGACACTATCAGATGTGGTGATGACATTGGTGAAGGGACACTATCAGAAAAAGGAAAGGCTCTATGCAGGGCCTTTGGAAAGTGGGTTTCATGTGAGCCAAGAGTAAGCATTATGGAGTTTTTCATGACTGTAGAGGTGAAATATAACGTCAGGGAATCAGTAATCTATGTGGTTGGTCACCAGGGTAACCCCAGGGGGAAGACTGGAAAGCAAGGCAGGTTGGAGAGCTGTTCAGAACTCAGCTATAGCATTTATAGGCATATGCAGCCTAGCAGCGAGGAATCCTGATTTCTAGCCTGACTGAGCCATGGCAGAGAGACCCCAAAAGAAGGAGCTAGCCTTGGAAGAAAGATCCTGTATTCAAGTTGGAAGTATTGGACGTACAAGGTGTTCCTGACACAGTCAACAAGCAGGGTGATGCAGGGATCTAAAGCTCAGCAGAACGCACCACGCAGGAAGCATCAGCCAATGATGTTGTTTGCTGTGTCCCAGAAACAACACAGTGGAGGGAAAAGGACAGTCACCTCAGGACAAGGTGCCTGCTCACACCATTATTTTGGGAACACAGAATCTGAATGTATTCAGAAAATTCCTGATTCTGGGAGTTAAAACATGTGGTAAGGCACTGGTCACTCTAAGTAGCAGTGAGTGTATGAGACTGTAGCTATCCTGTCAGTGAGAGTCTACTTCTACTGCGCCATACTTGGTGCTTCTGGCATGCGGGGCCACAGAATGGGGAGTGCACAATCTCCTCAGATTGCATTCTCACAGGTGCTGAATTGCCATCAGTCTGACAAGGACACGGGCAGTTAGGAAAACCAGAGTGAACTCCACTACTCCACTTGGGATTTGGAGTAATAGAGAAAGGAATTCAAGTATATATTCTCTCTCTCTCTCTCTCTCTCTCTCTCTCTCTCCTTTTTCTTCTTTAATATTGAATAGCACAAGAGAAGGCCTGTAACTTCAACTTCCCACAAATGTGTTTAAGCTGCATCCCTGGAGGCTTCTCCCATTTCAACATGGCTACAATGGAGCCTCTATGTGGGCCCCATTCAGTATTCTAGCGGTGTCTCCCACAGGGGCTCTCTAAATACTCGATTCTTCTCCCTGCTCCTTCTCAGCTACTCTTTTCTAAGCTGGTGGAGGGCTGGGACCAGAAAGAGGATGTTGCTTTTGAGCAATGCTCCTCTGTCAACTTCTTTCCCCTCTTTGGGCATAGCTGACCAAGAATTATCTTCCAAGGGGGTTATTTTCACAAAGTTAATAAACATATGTCTAATACACCATCCCGTTTAGAGTTTTAAGCCTCTATCAGTACAGTCTTACTGAGCTTGAAGAAGTGTTTCTTTAAACAAAAAGTACAAGTAGCTTGGAAGACTAATCACTGAAGACAGCATGTTTGAAGGGCATTCCAGGATTTCATGAAATAGAAATCATTTTAATATAGTGACTGGAATATTTACTTTTAAATATATGATAAATTATTTAAATTATAGGGAATTAAAATGAATAGCTCATACTTGCAATCATATTCTTAGTCAACAGCTTGTAAGCAATAGCACCCCTCTTAAAGTGGTCAAGGCCTTCTAGAAATTGGCAAGGCACACTTTTCAAAAATTCAGGGAAGATTTAAAATTGTATGCATGTTGAAGTAAGAAACTAATTCTGTGCCATTGTCTTTAGGGATAATGATAAAACAGAAAAAGGTACTCTTTCATTATGTGATAGGGTTAGGACTGAGAGTGCGAATAAGACCCGTGTATGTACTTAGAAAGACAAGAGTAACAGGAAACCACCTACCACCCAGGGTTAGGGAAGCAACTCAGAAAGGAGTGAGCATTACATTTGAGCGTTGCAAGCCAGAGTTATACAGTGAGCAAAACTGGAGAGCTGAGTGGTTATTAATAGTTAGAAATATCTACAAAATACGAGTGATGAGTGAATGTCACCGTTTGCCTAGCCATGTTCATTATAGTCCCCGAATATATTTCAGCCTTTATAGAGCAGTACCTGTGAGCCAAAGGTTATTTTCAATACTCAAAATAGGATTAGGAAGAACTGACTTGTTTGTTATGCTGCTAAAGTCAACAGTCTAGGAAAATGCTGTCAGCCAGTGCCTGGCTACAAGAAATACAAACTGTTCACAAAATGGAATATTACAGTCTTTCAAAAGACACAATGGGCGTAATGGATACCCTGTAATCCTAGCACACAGGAGAGAGCAGCGGGTGGATTGAGAATTCTAGGCCAATCTGGGTATTAAGGAGAGATTGTCTCAAACAAAAAAACCAGTGATCAAAATCATCATAACTTAGTGCCAGATCATTTGACTAGTACACACAAGGCTCTGAGTTCAATCTCCTACAACCATACACACACACACACACACACACACACACACACACACACACACACACACACACACACACAC
>CAJQZJ010032380.1:2208297-2244295 GCA_907164525.1 Lophiomys imhausi | reverse complement strand
CACACACACACACACACACACACACACACACACACACACACACACACGAGAGAGAGAGAGACAGACAGACAGACAGACAGACGACAGACAGACAGACAGACAGAGACAGAGATAGACCAGGCTGAGAATAATACAGGTGACTATTATTACAGGTTTCTCACATATTGTTCAAAGAAAGGGAAAAGTCACCCTAATCTGGAATTACTTGCTTGTTTGCCTGTGTCCCCTCTGAGAATATAAGCTTCAAAACAGCAATGAGCAACTTGGGGTCAACAACTGAATAGTTGGGGGAGCACAGTAATGATGAGAGATGCTTATGAGTGATCATTTCTGACATATGGAAGAAGAGTCAGTTTCTTTTATCATTTTTGCATGAATTTTTCATGTGGGTTTATATCATTTTACAATCAGATGACAATTTTATTTTTACAAACTTTTATATACTAATGGTGCCATGCAGTAACGTTATTAATTTGCTTCTGATTAGGTCTTCTTTCCTAATTCAGCCTTGCCCGACAGACCACCTGGAAGACTATGTTCAATGACATACATACTCTTGGTCCATTGTTAAGAAATACATAGGGGGAAAAGACATTTTAAAAAAATAGTATGGCACCCCAAAGTTATCCTCAGATTACTCCATGTGCTGTCAGTTAAATGCAGAGTTTTAAGAAGACTGTAAAGAGTACTTTACAGGGTCTGACCCATAGCAAGGGCTCAACAATGGCAGTTATTCAAAGGTTGAGTTACCCAAAGGACATTGGAGGACTCGTAGAAAGAAAGAAACCAATAAAAAGCTTAGCCCAAGGAGTAGCCTAGAAGTGAGAGAATGGGAAAAGTGTTGTAGACAGCTGTGGACAAGCCTATCATCGGGGAAGGAGGAGACTGAATGTGCCCACAGGAGTGAGCCATTCATTTGGTGATTGCAGAGGCCCTCAAGGGTCTGGCTGAGTTGGAATACACTAACCATTTCTAATGTAATTTCTCTGATGCATCAATTAAGTGAGACAGAGAGAGACATAAATTGCATTGCTTCCCCCCCCCCACACCCCCAAGATTTGTGTTCCGCATACTGCCTGAAGTCACAGCACAGAATAGATCCAAAAAAGGGTTATGCAAGTATTCCAGCACCTTCCCTTCCCTGAGAGAAATGGCAACCACTTGCAGCCTTTCTCTCCAGACATCCTCTATGTCTATACAGCCGGACCAGCAAGGGTAACATATTACTTATTTTTGTGTGATTCTTGGCTGGGTATAAATACATTGTAATAGCCATTATTAGTAGCATGCAGGACAAACTAAATAAGAGAAATCAGGATATGTATCCTATGTTACTCAAGTGCTACTAGCGTGGTTCACAGAGAGTATGTTTAAAAAGTCATGCGTTATTGATGCAACATCTTTCCTAATAACATAAACACTCAAACATATCTGTGGCTCTAATTCTGGAGAAGAGGCTTTAGAGATGGTGGGAATATGAATATGAAGAAAATTTGGCCTCAGTTTTTCTTTCAGGTTATCAGTGATTCGGGGCTCACGGGGCTCCTCACGTGAATGGGAATAGATCCGGTGGGGCAGCCCTCCGTAGTCCCTTCATGAGCTTGAGTCCTTTACACTCATCCAAAGACTGTGTCTGCTAACAGAAGGCCCAGGCAGGCTGGTTTGGGATGGTGAGTCTCCAAGCCCACTGCTACTTGAAAGAGAATATATTTTATGAGCATCCCCTCAGAGAGCCTCCCTGCCCTCAGGGCCCACTGATGAGAGGTGATGACGGGACCCTTCCTGCAGCTCGCCAGGAACCTTTTCCCCTTTCAAGTGCCCATGTCCGGTTCTGCATATTTTTCTTTCTGGAGTCAGTAATAATTCCATGGCAGAGAACACTGGTTTAGGAATACTGTAGAATTTGTGTTGACTAAAGATTCCATGAGAGCCTGTTTATTCTGAACCACACAGTCCTTTGGACACAATTGAGTATCTCTTCCCATTATAAGATTCTCTGGCTGGGTAAGATAACCGAAGTTGACAAACTGGTCTCTTTTAAACTTTAGCCCCATCTAAGAAAAAAAGAGGAAAATTACATGAGAATATTTCTCTAACAATTGTTTTTGACATATGGTTTTCAGTTAAAGGTGAATCTATGGAAAGGAATAGAGAAAAACTGCAACTTGTATTTGTTGCAGAGAACTAGAAAGCATGCAAAGTCGCTGCAGAAAAAAGAACGCTTTCTTTAGAATATCACCTATCATAGTTTACAGCTTGCCATTTTATGTACAGACAAAGCAAACATATTCTGTATAAATTAAGGCATCCTGTTAAACACTTTGTAGATAAATTCATATGGGGCTCATTTTCCTCAGGTGGCAACAGGGATAAAAAGAAAGTGAGTACAGAAAGGGATAAAAGGTCCCCTGGTCTGGGTGTTTTTCCAGACTTTGCCAGCAAGGCTGCGATGTAAAGAATGATTCTTATGAGAAAGTGGTTATTCACAGCAAGCATTGAGTCAGTGCTGCTGTGAAGAATGCTTCTCTAGCACATACTCTCAGCAGGCATAATAGATCTAAAAGAAAGGAAACGAGAGTTACAGAGAGCACTCTGCTGCCAGTGACAAATTAAGTGTGCAAAAATGATGGGCAAGCCCATTGAAAATGGAGAAATCGGTTCAGCCATAAATCAAAGCTTGCTGTGAAGTGTGGCCTGCCAGTTGACGTTTGCCCGTGGTATTTTCATTAAATGCGTGCACCGAGTTCTTGTCGTAATGTTGGGGATAATAATTATTCTGTACTTTAACTTGGCGTTTCAGTCTTTCAACATCACACTTTAAGTTACATAATGTGATGTAAAATGCATGCAACAACTAATGATAAAATTACGTACAATAATTTGAAAGCGACTCAAACACTAATTTGTCACCACACGTTGTAAAAGACCGTAGTCATTTATATTAACTGAATAATAAAGGAAGCTGTGTATGCTCATCAGCCTTTCCATATATTAATGCCGCTGTGGCACAGAACACACTGAAACACCTTGTGCTGTTGTACAAAACAGCTTTAACCAACAAGGGTGCATTGCCCAGAAGCAGGACACAAACTTAGCATGCATGAAGTCTCCCAAATTAATTAAAGATGGATATTGTACCCAATTGTAAACATTCATTGAACTTTTAAGGAAAAAAATATATGTAAATAGTGATATCATAACCGTCAAGTATATTAATCCATTAACATTAGATAGAGAGCATGGGAATGTTTTAAAAAGAGCCCGCTTTGTCTTAAAAGTTTATTTTCAATTATTTCTGGCTTATATTAAGCAAGACTTTTCACCCTGAGGTTGAGAGTGTGGATAAAAAACAGATACATTTAATATAATCATGTGGTAACAGAGGTATTCATGGTGAGAAGAAAGCCCATGCCAGAGACTCACATGAATTTTTTTTTTAAGACTGCACCTCCAAAAAGTCATGATCTTCACATAATCCCTCTGTGACTCGGAAAGCCACATGCTGAAGTATTATTACACCAACATCCTATTTTAATTAACATAGTTTAAAAGGATTATTCTAAAAATACTAAGATTTTGAAGTGTTTTTTTTTTTCCTTCTTCTAGTTAATAATAGGTACAGCATTCCTGACAGGTTTTTGTTTGTTTATTTTTGATGTTTTAATGATCATAAATATCTGTACTAGTTAATATACACCCAGCATACAACTTAAAAGCTTCAACTTATTTTTTGCCTTAACATGCCATCTGTAGGCACTTTTAGTAAGTACCTTAATCTCTACATATTTTATGACTATTAGTACAAACAGATTCAAAACAAAATAGCAAACAGCTTACCTTTGTTAAAACTGCTATAAATCAAATCTTGGATTTCTAATACAGGAATCTAGTTAGATCTTCCTCATAATGCAAACATAATGGGAGCAAAACTCCCCTCATGTAGGTAAGCTCCAAAAGGTAAAGTAGGCATGAATGTAGTCAAATGCTGTTTCAGAAGTGAGAAACAATAAAAATAGAACATGTATCTTTCTACAAACTCAATAATAAATATTGCAGCATCTCTTCAGTTTCTGAGATATGAAGCCTATTTGTTTTCTCATTGGCTTATGTGGTTGTATCATCATATTCCTATCAAAAATAGGTAATTTATATTAAGATATTGATCTAAAATATGCATTGCAGCCAGCAGTATACTGGGCAGATCATTTACAGCAGGAATTTAAAGATCCATTTTCTGCATTTGTTTGAACTCTAACTTGTATGTCCACAAATTCTCAAACATGGGAGCAAATTCAAAAGTCTCCTGTTCTTCACTGCCACTCCCTTAGCTGTGGGCAATGTGCACAGATCCTATGAATATCACCTGTGTGCCCCTGGTAGATGCTAGGTAGGGTCCTGCCAGTCAGTGCAGTATGACGGGGCTTTGGATCGCATGCCCTCCTTGTCACCAGGCTGAGGCTTGCTCTGTGATGCCAAGTTAAGAGAGCACAAGTTAGGCTTGGGCAGAGATCTGGAAACCACTGGGATGGTGTTAGTATCTATAAATAAATACACATCTCAACTGGGGCACACTCCTTTTCACAGACAGAAGAAGGCAAGTGAGAAGCTAGTTCCTGCAAATCAACTAACTTCTAGAGTGTAGGATCTCAGCCAGCCATGAGCTAATTAGAACTGGGGTCCTTCACCTTTTCCATCTGTGGGCTTTCTTCAGGAGCACCTCTTACCCTCCTCAGACTTTCTGAATCATAGATGTTTTTGGGAGAGCAGACATCTGAGGTATTCACCTTACCATGTTTTTCCAGAGAAGTTATCAAAATATCCAAGTTGGACTTAGAAGCTATTGCCAAAAATCACCGTGGAGCAATCACTCCTTGAAAGCCTGTCACTCCCGTAGTACCAACACCAGTCAGCCTGAAAGGCATCTATCAGACTGTGTATGAAGATGGTATGATCAAATCCACAGGGGACCTTGTTCTGTGGGGCTGCTGGTTTGGTTGGTTTTTAAGGCTAACTGCTGCTGATAATTTTTGAAAATGAAGCTTGATGACCATCGGTGTGGACTTGCCTCTAATATATTTCACTGCATATTGATTTTCATATTAAAAAACATGAGGAATCCTCTTTTTTAGCAACTTAGAGATGTCAAAGGTCTAAAGCAAGTGTCTGTATTGTCCCATAGGGAATTCCTATCTATGCGTGTGACTGTGTGGTGGCACATAAGAAAGGGACACAGAAGCCAGAGGTTGTTTCCTCAGCCTTGGCCATTTCTAGCTGGTCTCAGTAGGTATTGCTCATGTCAAGACCTAATGACCCATGGGGCTGCCAAGATGGCTCAGCAGTTAAGAACACTTGCTGTTCTTGAAGAGGATGCTGATTTGGTTCCCAGAAGGCACATGACAGCTCACAGCCATCTGTAATTTTAGTTCCAGAGGATCTGATGCCCTCTTCTGACCTTTGCAGACATAAGACACTCGCAGGGCCCATATATACATGCAGACAAGACTCAAACATAAAAGTAAAATAAATAAATAAATAGTTTATTTAAAAGGGGCAGTAATGATAGCTAGCCATCCATGACTTCCTCCATTTTAACGATGGACAGGAAGGTATTGAAACACTTAGAAGGCAAGGCAGTTGTCTGTTTTCTCTTGGTAAATCTGGAACACTGACAATTGCAATCCGGGTCATAAGAATGTGGGCAGGGTAACTCAACTTCTCTGAAGACACACTTCTAGCATTTTCATATTGTTTCCTTTCATAAGTGCCTCCACATCTTCTTGGAGCCTCTGTTTATTCAAGGGCTTCAGATTTATTCCAAGTTTGTGTTTCCAGGTTCATGTTCAGAGGTAGAGAACATCAGTGTGCTGCCCGTGATGTCATTCTACTTGGCACTGAGAATAAGGCCCATTGTAACTGTCTTAATTCTCTTTATTAATTTTCCTAAACTAGCTTGAATCGTGTGGTGTATTTTTACATAATTAAGGTACAAGCAAAAGGCTTGGGGGAAAAGAACAACCACTACAGTATCAAAGAAGAATAAATATTTGTAGAAAAATTCTGCCATAAGTTAATATTTTGCATATGAGGCCCTGTACAAAATCTGAGTTATTCCCGGGGCTTGATCCAAAAGAACAAGGCTGTGGCCCACCCCATACACCCAGAGATGGTGACGGATCAGAAAAAGGTTAGCTGGAGATGCCATGCCAAGAATAAGACAGAAGGGACCAAGAAGGCGGAAAAACAGTGCAGCAAAGTCCTGAAAGCAAAGGCCCATTGCCGGTGACCATGAGTTTCTAACTCACATGGCTCTGTGCCAACTGCCCGCACCCAAGCTGTGTGTTCTGCGGCCTGGTGTGTTGGCTGGTTCCCCAGCCATCCATGTGAACATTGTACAGCCTGGCTCTGGGAGTGTTAGAATGAGGACTAGCAGTGCCTGCAGCTTGCTTATTTTATGTCTCTTAATTCTCTGTGAATCACAGTGAAGGAAAATGGAGGAAGGAGAAATTTGGGCCCTTTGATTGTTAGGGTTTATCTGAAAGACGAGGCAGGAGCTCTTCAGGTTACTTAAGAGCTCATGGCCACATCCCCTCGCCCCAGAGAGCTGCTAGCTACCCTCATTCAGCTCCCACTATTGAGACAGACAGTAGCTTGACCTGTGTTCTTGGCCTCACAGTGTGCAGGTGGCAATGTGACATGCTACAACCACACTCTCATAACATGCAGCTGTGCTCTGTATGCACTTTGTCACCTGGAAAGACCCAGTAACTGTGTGAGAACAAGTCTCCATCAGGACCATGGCCCTCTGACATGTCAATCATTTAAGTGCCTCGTGTTGACATACAGGATTGGAGCTTGCACTGGATGACAGAGGCCGTACATCCAAGCTCCGGGCTGGAAGAGATTAACACATTCACAGATCATAGTCCTGGTCTACTTGCAGCAGGCAGTGAAGGATGTACTTTCCAGGTGGAAAGCAACTGACAAGCCACAAAGACCTTTGGTCCCAAGTGACAATGATGGTCAGGTGTCTGTGTCCCATAAATTTGAGGGAGCCTGGAAAGATGATGCAAATTGGGATCCTGTTGCTCTTAGCTTCTGGGAGTCTTCTTTTCTCATCTATAAGTTAGATTAGAACATTAGATGTCCTTGAACTTGCTCTCACAAACTCAGGAAACACCCTTCCTGCCTCTACAGGAACTCCACAAGAAATGGAAGGAAAGCATCCCTTATCCAAAATGTTTGGAACCAAAAGCATTTGGGAGATTTTTTTTTCAAATTATGAAATATTTGCATATACACAGTGAGATAACTTGGGAATATGACCCAAGTTTAAACAGAAAACTTACTAATATTTCACGTACTCCTGTTACACTTAGCCCAAAGGCAACGTTCTATAGTGTTTTAAGTTCATCAGTGTTTTGACTCTGGCCCCTTTGCCTGAGAAGTATAGAATTTCCCACATGTGGCATCTTGACTCAAAGAGTTGAAGATTGTGGGATATTTTGGATTTGGGGGTTGAGGATTAAGAAATATCAGCCTGCACAGGAATTGGCTCCTAATGAAGTGGTCTGCCATTGTTGGGCAGGAGGGGTCTGCAAGGTGTGGAAAATGTCAATGCCACTTTGATAACTGAATATGGAGGAGAGGTCAATCGGAGGTGTTTTAGCTCTTCTGAAAAGCGGGAGACCAACTTCCAGTAGGAAGTGGAAATGCTTTAGTGACATTCAAATGTAGTAATTACTAATAAATTTTTCTCAGCACAAGAAATTCTTGGCTTTGCACTGGCTCCTGTTCCTCCTCAGGATTGTTTGTGCTAAGATGTCTCAGCAGGTAAAGACACCTGGTGACCTGAGTTTGGTCCCTGCGGCCACATGATGGAGGGAGAGACCTGACTCCAATGAGTTCTCCTCTGCCCCTACAAATGTTCTGTGACACTCATATGCCTGTATTTGTACACATATATCACACACACGATAAAAATGTGATATATGTATTTAAGTGTTGGAATTCTATATTCTGCTACTATTGAATTGTTTCCCCTTATGCAAAGTTTCTGGATTAAAAGCCTTCAGCATAAATAACTTTTTTCCTCTCACATATGATCTATTTCCAACTCTACATCAATTCTGATGTAAGAGATTTAGGGATCCAGAGAAACAGGGTCTCTTTTCTAGTCTACTCTCTAGCCTGTCTGGGCTACTGGCTGAGTCCACATTGCCTTTTATGTCACCGAATACCTTCTGTTATGTATGAGAAAGAAAATAAAGGCTTGCCCAATAATTGCTCCTTTCTCTCCCCACCCCAGTGCTATTAGAATGAAGAGGTCTAACAAGCCAAGCTGAGACCCTAAAAGTTGTCTTGTCCTGTTAGCACAGTTCAAAGGTCCATTCCTAAAACACCATCCTTTATCTGCATATTAGCTTCTTGCGTCTCAAAACTAGCAAAGTCAAGTGGCAGCCTGTGCCATACCTTGCTCATGTTGGCTCCTCAGACCTCTACACACTTAACAGAAGGGGGCTCATTTGGACCCCAGAGCTGCTGTTGCGGTTACCACAGGTAGAATCTGTCTGTCTGTGTGAAGTTAGTTCACACCTTGTCCTACTGCCCCATAAGAGCAGTAAGGATGAGAGGAATGGCTGTCTACTGGTTCCCTGCCAGGGCTTGCTGTTTACTGGCACCTCTGTGGCCAGTAGCTCTCTGGGCTATTTCTTCTGCCTTGGGGCTTTTGAAGTGAATGTTCCCTCTGCCTACAAGGCTCTGGTCTTAGAGCTCATCTAGCATTGCTTATCCCCTTGGCCAGCTGTGTGTTCTCCTCAGCATTCATCCCTACCAGATCTCCCAGGAGGTGCATTTGCCTAACTTGTAGCATGGCTCCCCTACTCAGAGGCTACTTCTCAAGAGGATGGGTTTCGTTGTATTCACCACTAGGTCTTCAGCTTTAGAAGCAGTAGTGGAAGGAAGCTTCTGTTCATAGACAATGGCTAGAGGAGTGAGCACCTTGCTTATCTATGGTACTTGTTAGTCAGCTCAGGTAGACACCAGTACAGAATCTGTCTGGAGTCCTTGTAGTCACTAGCTCCATGCCACAAACCCTTGCGGTCACTAGCTCTGTCCCCCTCACTCTTTGTAATCACTAACTCTGTGCCTCCCACCCCTGTAGTCACTAGCTCTCAGGCCAGACAGTGGGCATCCCTTCGCATGCTCCAGTCCCAGGACTGCACATTAACATGTGAAATATGCCCACTTGGCAGTGATTCCCAGAAGTGTGAGTGCTGCCCCAGGGCCTGTGCTCAGCAGTAGTTTCAGCTCCTCTCAACCCATCACATACTCTCAGAAAGTTCATTTCCAAAGAACATTGTCAGGACGTATGCTTTTGGAATAAAAGCTTGTTTCCCCCGATTGGAATTCTGTAAGCCCTGCTCTCTGTAGTAAGCACCCAATTCCAGTTTTTCAAGACTTATTTTGGCACCTGGAAATGGATTCAGCTTCTCTGTATCTCAAATCTATAGACTCCTGTGGCTTTGAATTTTGAGTTGTTTCCTGGAGCCAGGAAACAACTTCAGCTTAAAACCAGGCCTCTTAGAACAAGTCCTGGTTTGTCCCTCTGTTATCTAGTCCTTTAAAGAAAATTTAGAGATTAAAAAGTAAGCACACCCAAATGACAGGGAACACCTAATAGGTGCTTTAAAAACAATCCACAGGCTTCAGAGAGCCTCTGAAAGCCAGGAAGGCTTCTGAAAACGGACAGAAGAGAGCTTCATCCTCCAGGTCAACGAGTTTCAGGAAATAATGAAGGTGTGGGTTCCAGTTTGGTAGTAAACATACTTAGGACAAGCCAACACATGGCACAGGCAGGGTATTGTAGTCTCTCAGTGTTCTCCAGTCTTCTGAGACTCTTTGAAACTTTTTTTTATTTTGCATATCTATGTGTGTGTGTGTGTGTGTGCGTGCATGCATGCACGTATGTGTGTATGTGATGTTGCTAGGGGTCAGCCAGGACTTCACACATGCTAAGAAAATGCTACCACTGAGCCACAAAAATCAAATGTTTGTTAGGTAATGCAGAGCAATGGTAACATGACTCATTACTCACAAGTTCAGTCTCAGAAGTAAATGGATCCCTTTCCGTGACTCTATAGACTGAAGCTTAAAGCATTAATATGTCTTTCTGTTGTTCATTAAACAATAATACACATTTTCCTACTTAAAAGTTTAAAAGCACTGTTGATTTTTAAAAATCTCTTTCCATTAAAATCATTCTACAAAATTTCCCTGATAAGGAGAATGTTGGGAGCGGGAGTGGGGGTGGGGGTGGGGAGCGGTGGGGAGGGGGGAGTGCGCTTTGCTTCACCTTGAAGAAAATCTGCTCTGCAGGGAAAAGCTTGGAGCTTATTGACTTTTGATTAGCTGATTAGTGCTAAAAGATACTGAACAAGTCTTCACTTGGAGGCCCAATCTGGAACAATGGTTTTTAAATACAACTAGCAGGAGAAACAAAACACAGGGTGTGGAAGGACTATGGCAACAATGGGTCCTTAACTGTGTTAGCTCACTTCTCAGTGGGTGGAAAATTAAAACTAAATCAGTTTAAGACAAGATTTCTTACACCCTGCTTTCCAAACAATCCTTCCCATCCTTAGCTAGGGAATTCTCAAGTTTTTGATTTCTTGAATATTCCACCCACCCACCCATCTTTTTACACCTCTTTTCCTCTTCTAATTCCTGACTCGACCAAGAGAGAAAAGTTCTTCTTTAGGCACTGCAGGATTTTCCCTCCACCACTAACCATATGCCGAAAAATAAAATTTTAAAAATTACCAACATAAAAATTGCATTGCTTGTTAAGTTTCTGAAATTTCGTTTCCTGATTTAGAAACCTTTTAAAACTAGAACTCTGTTGCTTAGCATACAAATGATTATTCTGTCTTCTAGAATAAGACTTAATTGTTAATGCTGAGAAACAAGATGCCCACTGTGTTTTCTGAGAATGACCCATTTTGCAAATGTTAAATTCACAGTCAGCATGTAAGGGCCCTGAGTCCTACTTTTCCTTTTTTCTTATCTGAGGTCACAGACCTCAGGAGAGCCCAGGAGGGTTACAAGGTCAAAGTCTTCTCCCCTCCTTGGAGCTTGCTGCTTGCTGGGAGAGGGCTGCCTGCAAAATAGATGCCTTGGGAAGAGGTTGGGGGCGGGTCACGTTTTTAATTCTGTGAAGGAACAGCTGGTTTGAATTTCTTTCCACTTCTGTCTCCTGCTGCCTTCCTCACGAACTCATGGAGAGGAGGATTTGTCCAGAAGGAGCCAGCAACGTGAAGAATCTACCTTTGTTACTATGGTGCCATACATGAGCTGTTTTGTGGCATTGCTGACTTTGCTGACTGGCAGAGAGGTAGTTAACTCAGGGGAAAACCTGCCAGAGCCATTGTCTGAAGAACCTTCTTCTAATAACAGTTCTTAACTAAAACTGTAATAGAAATACTTATCCTATGGTCCAATGGCCTATACAGAGACTGAGTAAAGTGGCAGGGATGTGACTACCATATAAAAGCAAGCCAAGTGTAAGGATTACTTGTTTCTGTACTAGACATCTTACTTCTCCATTTCTAAGTCATTGTGTCCTCATTTATTGTTCACGTTGACCGAGGGCTGCCTTTTCCCACAGTCGCCACGGGGGCTGGGGACAGAACAGGAGGATGCTTACTCAGTGTCTCTCTGTGAACAGGTGCAGAAGCTGGGAACCTGTGGACCTGAGCTCCAGCCCATCATTATGACTGACATGTTCTGAACAGTGCATACACTGTGTCTGCTTACAATAGCATAATAAATCCAGTGCTTCCATAAATATGTAATGCTAGTAAAACAGTAAAAATAACAGGAAAATGTTTGGGGAAAACACACCATATGGCTTGATTATTTTTATTTAGTTTTGAAGTCTTCCATGCTTTTTTTTTTTTAATCCTGAGCACGTGAGTGCATATGCATGAGTGCAGTGTGTGTACGTGAGCACGCACGCACTCACAGAGACACGCAAAAAAATAGAAGTCACATCTCTCAAATAAATGGTAAACCAGTAACAGATTTTTTGTCTGGGCTCCTCGGCGCACTTGCCTCGGGCTGTGTTGGTGTGTGGCTCGGCAGCAATCAGAGGTCATAATTTCATTGGCAGTTAGCATCAGGTTTAATTTTTCTAGCATGTTGCATTTACCAAAATGTCTGGTTTCAGTTACGCCAAGCACTCTCAGAATCAAGCTTTGAGCTGTATGGTGTGTTTAGGTACCTGAGGTTTATGGAACACACATGCTAATTGTTTTCAATCACTTTCCTTTCTAAACATAAAAACGTGTTTTCTGAAGCTAAGCAACAGTAGTCCTTCGTGACATTGCTTGTTTCTTCTAGAAAATAGCCCCAAATAGGTAAAAATGTTAATTTACCAAGACTGCCACCTACTGATGGACGTAGTTGAAATGCATGCCAATAAAGGTATTTTTAAAATAACCGCTTTTTTCTTTTAAGAGGTGCTTCTTAAAAATTAACACACACCATTTCAATTGCATTTTAGGAATGTGACCAAGTTCATATAGATGATGTTTCATCAGATGACAATGGCCAGGACCTGAGGTGAGCACCTTGGTACACAGACTGATTATTTCTCTGTTAAGAGTTGAATTACTCAGCTACTTAAGATGAATTTTCTGTTTGGTTAACTCTGGGCTTTTCTTGTGTCTAAATAGCACATATAACTTTGGAACAGATGGTTTCCCAGCTGCAGCCACCAGTGCCAATCTATGCCTGGCAACCGGTGTCCGAGGCGGAGTAGACTGGATGAGAAAGCTGGCCTTCCGCTATAGACGAGTAAAAGAAATCTACAACACCTACAAAAACAATGTGGGAGGCAAGTGGCTGATGGACACCAGTGGGCTGGTTTAAGATAGTCTACATAAAATCTGCCAAGTGCCACTCACTCTTGGGCTCACACAGTTGGGTATAATAGAGTACCGTCAGTCTCATCTAACTGATGAAGTTTGACCACAGTTTTGTGACAATTATAATAAGAGAGACAGCTGCCGTGGTTACCTAGTGCCATAGAATGACCTGCGATTACCTGGGGTGAACTCCTTGACCTCTCCAACACTCAGTGGTCCTTCAAAGAAAGCCTTGTCCACAACACAAGATGAGTTATGACTTACACTTTTCCCTGCCCTGTGTGTGCTGTGTTAGCCTGAGTCTTTTGGGTGTGGTTCATAGTAGTCAAAGTGGCTGAAATAGAAAGGAAATAATAGTTAGCATGATGCAAGGTGTATGGATGGGGCTGTTTCCAGTATGACTGCATCTAGGTGCTCAATGGCATGGTGAAATACCAGTCGTAGGTGTCACTCACAGGAAGTGGCAAAATGGTGCCTAGTAGTCCCCCAGCTTCTAGCCCACTAATTATTCCCTCGACTGGGGAGGGAGAAACATCACTTCATAGAGTCAGACAAAATTCCAAGACTTACTGTCCCTGACCAGACAAGGACACTCACCCATCCTAGGGTCAGAAGGGGAGTCAGCTCTACCTATAGTCCATGGTTAGGGATGGTCCAGTGGAAGAAGGGGGTGCTGGGAATGTCAGGGCAGATGTTCCCTGCAAACTAAACACACATTTGCAGCTGAGTGATAGCTGAAAATTTTTTCAGCTTAAGGATAGTGATGGTCTCTGTAAACTGTTTCTTCTTTATGAATCTGCATGGTTATGTGGGTGAGGATGTGGGTCCCATGAGCCTTCTACCCCCCAGGTCTGCTTGGCCCCGCTAAGAGGGAAGCCTGGCTCCAGTTAAGAGCAGAGATTGAAGCACTCACGGACTCCTGGCTGACCCTGGCCCTGAAGGCCCTGTCACTCATCCATTCCCGGTGAGGCACACGCGTGAGCATGGGCCGGGAAGTGGGCATTGCTCAGGCTTGCTTATCTTGAAGACTTGTATGTCAACAGGCTTCCTTTCTCTTTTCTGTTCTCATAGGACAAACTGTGTGAATATTTTAGTAACAACTACCCAGCTCATTCCGGCATTGGCGAAAGTCCTGCTTTATGGATTAGGAATTGTGTTTCCAATAGAAAATATTTACAGTGCGACTAAAATAGGTGAGCTCTCTATGTTTTTAACAAACCTGTTTCCAGAGGCCAGTGTGAATTCGAAGGCAATAAACAAACGTTCTTTTCAGAACTCTTGCTGCATCAGAAAAAAAAGGGGAAATTAATGGGAAATATCAAATATAACCCATGTAGCTGAGTGATAAAATTTTACTTTACTGAAGAAGGTGGTAAAGCTTAGACATTCAAGGTACAAATAATTTAACATACATTCTGAGCTGTTGCATTTATGCTTTTAGTTCACTTCAATATAAGCATCTTGTAAGCCAAAGCAAAAAGTTAATACAAACCCATACAAAGTATAAATAAACAGTTCAGGATAGTTTTCTTTATTTTTGCTGGAAATGGGTTTTTTGTTGGTTTTAGCTTAGTATGAATAAAGAATTGACTTTTCATTTTAAGTCTGGGAAAATGGGGGAAAAAAGTCTCCTACCAGAGAATACACAATTGGGAGGGGCATAAAGTCTGATATGAACCGAGGTTAGGATCTAAACTAAGAAGAAAAAGAATGAGAAATCCCAACTTGTTCTCAAGAGGGGCAAATGATTGCCTATGATCCATTTTGACAAAGAAATATGCAAATGAGCCTCCAGCAGGCAAGTACTGAATGTGCAGAACTGTACTAGCCATTTTGAATACTCATCTTTGCATTTTACAAATGAGGAAACCTAAGCACCCAGGCTTAAGTTGTTTGGGTAAATGGCTAAGAGCCAAGCCTCAGGTCACTCTGATAGGAACTCCTTTCCACTCAGAGACATCCTGCTAAGTGCAGGACTGAGAAAGCTGTTGCTCCTGGCCGGAGGGATCAGAGGACCAGGTAGAGAAGGACAGGTAGAGTGTTTACTAAGCAGATGTGCTCATGAGATCAAGGGAACAGAGAAATTCCACGTCAAGGGCCTTGTGATTATCCTTGAGTGGCTATTGTGTGTGAGGTGCTGTTGAAATGCTGAAGTGGAGATCAGCCCTCAGCAAGCATTAGTGGCCTGCATATTTACTGTAAGATGGAAAGAGGGTGGCCATTCTCAGAGTGGAAAGAAGGCCCTCTCTGGCTGCTAACACCATCCGAAGACAGAAGCAAAAGTAGACTCCCTAAGTCCTAACTTCATCTTTCTGTGCTTTCAGAACCCCATGTGTCTCCTTCAAAGCATTTGCAAAATGATCACTGAACAATTATTTGTCTGTAGTGTGAATTTCCGACCAGATTTTTAACGTTCCTAGGGGTTTTTTGTCTCTCTTTTTGACATCACTATGGCTACAGTGTGCAGCATTCAGCAAATACTCAGAAAATAATTTTGAATAAAATGGATTAATGTCTGGGCCTTGATGCGGGACTGGTGTGGAGTTTCTTTTAGGCACCTGGATCAGCATTACCATGATTAATCAGGAAATTGAAGTTTTCCACGACAGGGGTGGATGGGAGCTGCAGTAGATAGGCCTACCACCTTTGAAATCTACCTGTCTGAAGTCTCAGAAAAACTAATGCTTTATAAGCTGCCAGGTTCTTTTTTTTTAAATAAAAATAATAAAAGCAAGGTCCTTTTAAAAGGATGTTATATTTTGTCTTGTTTTTGTAAAAAAAAAAAAAAAAAAAAGTAGGGATTGAAAGTCCTGTGATTATTGCTGATTGTGTCATCAAGTGAAATCAATGTGGAAGTCCCTGTAGGGAAGCCGACAACTTGATTTTTTTTCATCTTTCATGTGGAAAAAAATTCTATAAACCCAAGATTTTCAATGAAACCTGTAGGTGACAGTACACAGGCAAGACTTTTTTTCTTTTTTCCACCAAAACTTTACCTGAAATAATATTTAAGGAATTGGGGGATTAGCTCAGAGAATATTAGCCTAACCTTTAAAAGTTCCTGGATCTGATTCCTGTCACTAGAAGAAAAAAAAAAAAAAAAAAAAAAAAAAAAAAAAAAACCATTCACATTTGCATGGCAATCCATTTAATCTTCCTTTCGGCACAAGTCAGAAATAATACAGCTTTGCAAAACATGTAAGTATTTTCCCATTCAGAGGAAAAAGGCTGTTTGTTTGTTTCTTAAAGTGATTTAAAATTTCACAGCTTAGTGGGCAACTAAAGGCACTGAAAGGCATCTTTGACAGAGGCTGGCTATATTACATTCTGTCAGATGCAAACGAGAGATTTTAGTGCAAAATACAAACATAAAGCAGACATTTGTTTAAGCAAACAGGCAATTTGTTCATGTGTATATCTGATCCTCATTTGGAAGAGGTGCAGGCCCTGCTCAACCATTCACATTTGAGAACTATAAACTGTCCCATTGTCCATTAAAATGACCTTATTGGCAGCGGAGACCCGGAACACCAATATCTTCAGTGAGAAGAAACAATGCCAGCATTACCTGCAGAGATGTGCTGACAGCCCCGCCGCCAACCAAGCCCAGAGGAAGGGCGGACATGGGAGAGATGATAGACAGATAACGGTGTTCTATTACCTGTCTCCTGCTTTGTCTCTAGGAAAGTGCTTGGCCAATCATGAGGTGGCCACAGTCTCACTGTAGTACCCACACCCATGGTACCTGATGTTTATTTTAAGAGGACATTTAGGACACATCTTTGATCAAAGAAATTAGGCTTCATGTATCTTTGTGTCGACTTGCAAGGGCTTGATTTCTTTTGCTATACCAAATCCAAGTTGGGTTATTTTCTTTTTTTTTTTTTTTTTCATCACTCTCACTGATCTTGTGTTATGTTCAGCTTGATATAACAACTTTTTAGGTTAAAATAGGCTGGAGAATTGCATGCCTTTTACCCTCAGCTTGTAAAGAAAGAAGGTATTACTACAACACAGCACGTACACATACACACACACACACACACACACACACACACATTGTTATGTTTATGTTGTAAGTTCTTTGGAGAAGAGTATTTAAACCAGGGGTGTCCAACATTTTGGCTTTGAGAAACTGCTCTCAAAGTTCCAGCTTAAGAACTGTGCGATGGAACTTAAAAAAGAAAAAAAAAAAAAAACCTCAGAATTTAAGTAACTTTATGATTTTGTGTTAGTGTGTTGGGCCGCATTGATAGCTATCCTGGCCTCACGTGTCCCATGCCATCAATTTCCAAGAGACAGCTAACACTCTGCTCATGGATTCACAACCTTTACCACACTGTGATGACTTCCTATCACTCAAGTGGCATGGTATGTTTTTCCCTGGGTGGGATGGAGCTGAATCAGAAGCATGAACAAAGTGTGTATTTAAAGCTTCCCAACATCATCAAGCCACCTTGCCCAGCTGTTACACTTTCTGTAATTTGCTCTTACCCACTAGGAAAGGAGAGCTGTTTTGAGAGGATAATCCAAAGGTTTGGAAGGAAAGTGGTGTATGTTGTCATAGGAGATGGTGTGGAAGAAGAGCAAGGGGCAAAAAAGGTAAGCTTCCCTGAGGGTGCTGTTTATACCTTCAGTCCTCCAAATTGCCTCCTTTTACCCAAAGGAATTTTCTAGCACAGACTACAAAATATGGAGAAATGTAAACACAGGAGGGGCGGTGTGGAACCTTATTGACAGGAGTGATGGTTGGTCAGGAAAGCCAGCTTAGCATTGCAGCCATCCTCCAGAACACAAATGACAAACACAGTCCTCATACCTCGCATACAGGACAGACATTGTCAGGTGGCTCGCGCCTTGTCACTCAACCCCGATGCATCCTCAAACCCTTTCAAGCATAGCTTTGGAAAGATGCTCACTAATGTCAAAGCTAGCATGTAAGATGAAAGAATTTCCTGCCTCAGAGGACTTACGCCTTCTTTTTGTCATAAGGAGATCACCTACCTTGCTTGGAGGGCTGAAAAGGAGTGGTGGGCATGACTTGAAGATGTTCCCTGCGGTCCCATTGCTAGGGTCTCAATTTCTGCATCTGCAGTTCTATCATTCCCTTAGTAGAAACTTCTCTTTTGGTATCTCATCCCCCCTCCCCTTTTTTTCAAGACAGGGTTTCTCTGTGTAGCTCCGGCTATACTGGAACTCACTGGGTAGACCAGGCTGGCCTGAAACTCAGAGATCTGCCTGCCTCTGCCTCCTGAGTGCTGGGATTAAAGCCATACACCACCACCACCACCTGAGTGTCTCATTTGCACTTCTTAAAGGAGAGGACCCCATTCCTCACCTGACACTCAGGATCTCCACAATCTGATTACAACTTGCCTTTCTGGTCTGTCTCCCTCCTCCACCCAACACCGTAGTCACATTCATCTGGTGACCCATGCAGCCTTAGTGCATTTTCTGTTACTGTGACAAAATGCTTGAAATTGGGTAGGTTATAAAGAATAGAGATTTATTTGGCTCAGTTGTGGGGCTAGAACTTTAAAGAGTATGGTGACCACCTCTGGTGAGGACCCTCTTGATGGCAGAGGGCATCTCTTGGGACACAGGGCAAGGCCTGATTTCAATAGAAAGTCACTAATGTCACATTCCTCCTTTTACACATACTGCCCACCTGCATCAAGAGTTCAATTCACCTAACCCTAGTTGTGGCCTATAGTTCCCACATTCCATTAATATCACCACAGAAAACTGAGGAGTCATTTACAACCCGTGAACTCTGGGAGACACATTCAAATCGTTAACATCTCTCTTTCCCTAAGCCCAATCCTTTCCCCAAGAACATTTTCTCCAAAATACTCTTGATATTATCTGGCTTGTTTCTCAAAGCTCATGTCATGCATCCTATGTTTTCAGTTTCTTTATAGCCAAGCTCTCTAATGCTAGAAGTGAGGATACGGTAGTGGAAACAGCCTGGATGTCCATCCAGTCCATGTTTGGTTCACGCCTTTGCTGCCTGTCCATTCTGTGACTCTGAATCTGTGTCTTAAGCTTTCTGTTTCATTTTAACCTGTCCCCCCACAACACGTAGGGCTCCTGGGCCTCTTTGACCAATTAGATTCACTGAGACACGTGACTCTCATAAACACAACAAATGGCAGCCAGGATTACACATGCAATTATGAATGTCTGTTTTGGTAACTGAATGTGATCTTCTGGTGGAGATCTTTTGTTTGAGATGCCATCTTCAGCTTTCTTGTATGCCTCTAAATCTTGGTACACTTGTACTCCATGTTTTTTCAGGGACATCCTATCATGGGATGATTAAAGCCCCCCCACACACACACACACACACACAAACTCATTCATAGGAGTCTGTTGTCGCCACCATGAGGGACACACTTCAGTTCTGCTGCCTTTTTCCAGTCAGTACTAGAAATGGCACACAAAGCTCCCAGTCTCACATGTACCATTGACTGTTCGCCTTTTTACAAATCTCTGAAGGTGGTTCCCTTCCCCTCCATTGCCTCTGAATTCTCGTAGAGTGCAGGCACTGACCCTACATCTGTCAATGACCACAGATGTCACTGACATGCCTGGCGCTGACTGAAGCCCCCACACACTTGGCCAGCTCGTGCTTGATAGGAGCAGCATATAAATGCCGCTGGCCTTCCGTCTCACCAGGGCCTGGGCTGTGACTATTGCTGGGTACATTTGTCAGCCCAGACTAAATTAGAATTCCCTAAACTCAATGCTGGGTGGGGGCTGAAGAGGATTGGTCAGTGGGAAGTTCAAGCTGAAGTTGTCTTCCTCGGGAAGCTGGTGGAATTCCCATGTCACCTCTAGGAAGAACCTCCTAGTGGCCCTAAGGGCCTGGGAGAGAGTTGCACCTCTGAACAACATGACTCAGAGCAGTTCAAGCTGCTGTGGCCCAGCTTTCCAACTGTCCTCCGAGCTGGGCCTCCCAAACTTTAATTTCAGGAGAAAATTATCAGACAGTGGCTTTCTAGTTTGTGTTACATCAGGTGCAAAAACAGGTAAAATCCCATTGTGGGTGGGTCTCTTCCTAGGTCTTTCTGAGATGTTTCTATATGGGTAGCCCTGGTGAACACGGTGTGGAAAACAGGATCTCCTGATCTGATGCTACAATTCAAAGGTGTAATAAGACTTTATCTTCTGTCTTTGAAGGGTAGATAAATTTATCTCCATTAATTTTCTTTGGACATCTTATCTTTTTTTTTTTTTGCACCCAAAAAAAACAAATTGGTACCCACCAGCAATGAACATTCTCTTTGAATTTGTACTTATGAATCTTCTTAGCTTTACTTTGATTTTTGTGGGTGAATGTATGTGGTAAGAGAAAAAAAGGAAGTTCCTTGGACCTTGTGACCTGCCTATGTGTGTAAAAGAATGTCAACCTACAGAAGGTCAGGTTTTTAAACTTTGTAAAGTATCAGTTTAATCATCCAGCATAATGAACTGAACAGCCCTTTAAAGACAATGCTTGAGCTAGCCTTTAAGAGAAGCTAATATTTAAATTGTAATTCTTTGTCTATGAAGGAGACAGAGACTGAGAACGGGTGACGTGTAATTATCTTTAGAGCTAAGCTGTGCCCAGAAGCAGAGAATAATTACTATCTGATTTGAAGGAGGAACAGAGAACAGAAAGCCGCAGTCCCTGTAAGATAAATACATAGGCAAACTCAAAGGAGCAGCATGAATCGAGATGGCTACACACGAGAGGTGCCCGAGAGAGGAGGCACAGGTCATGAGAGCTATAGCTCCATCCACAGCGCCTCATTTTCAGACAGTCCCCTCTAACATCTCTTTATAGCTTCACAATGATGCTATTTTTAAAAATAAAAAGAAAGGAAGGGTCCTCTTTGACACATTTGTGAGAAGAGAAAACTAAGACTCAACTGGGCCTGGTGTGCCCATATTCCCAGCACTTGGTGACTGAGGCAGGAAGATAGGAGCTCAAGGCCAGCCTAGGCTACAGAGTAAGAGACTGTCCCAAACAACACATCCAAACCAAGAAAATAAATAAATAATTTGGCTAAGCCACATAGTTAGAAATTGAGCAAAGTATGATTTGAAGCCAGTGTTCCTTCAAACTGTAAACTCAAACATCCCAAGCATGCTAAGATTTCATTTTTTAAAAATTATATGGCTTGCTAAACTTAAATACTGAATAAGTTTGGTTTTTGGTAGTTGTGGTAGATATAATCTACACAGGTATCTCCTTTCCTCTAGCTTTACACAGTAATTATTTTTTTTTTCATTTAACTTTTCATCCAGTCATACAGATGTCTGCAGACAGTTCTGTCCTGCCTATCCATTTCAGTGACAGCTTCCTACTTACAGAGCAAATCACCATTCTTGTATTTTAGTTTCCAAATAGTTGAAATTACTAAATGGAGTTAAGTGAGTGCCCCTCCCCCATGAAAGTCTGCACATTTGAGCACTCAGATCAAAATCATGACATTTTGCATTTCTTCAAAGCCAATTTTAACTGCTCAGCTGGCTTCCCAGTTTTCTGTTTTTTCAAAAGTCCCACAGCATTCTCTCTTCTTTCCTGTAGATATGTCTTTCATGTACCTAAATCATATTCTTAAGCTAGAGAGAAGAGCGTTTTAAAGCCACATACCAGCAAACAGTGCTCCAGTGGCCCGTGTCCTTAAAGGTCACTTACTGACTCTTCTCACATCCTAATTCTCTCTGCAAGTACATTCATGCTTTCCTAAGAAATTCAGTCTAACTCTATAATCTGTGTCGTGAAAGTACTTCCTTAGAAATGAACAGACAACATGGTTCGAGTGAAATAATTAAGCACAGGTACGACTTTTAAAAATTAGCGTGGTAAGTAGTGATATCTAGTTTTCATTGCTAGAGTAATCCGCATTTTCAGAGAACCATATAAATCTTTTGTGAGGAAGAGATTAAAAATGGCAAGCACCTATTACTCTGTACACTAAGATTTCATTTTAAAATTGTCCCTTTTCAGTGTCCTCTCCAAAACCTGCAGAGATCAAAAATTAAGTTGAGTGCCAGGCCAGTAATGCCTCATTTTAAACTCCAGAGAAAGCCATTTTGGTTGGGAAGAAGAAAACATCTGTCACATACAATTTAATTCTTTGCTTTTTATGTAAGGAGGACACAGAGATAAAACACTAAGTACAGATTAGTTTATGATTTGAAAGTTGTTGTTTATACTTAAAAGATTCCATATTACCTAGTAGGTCTTGGCTCTTTCTGCCTAAATCAGTAGTTTTCAATCTGTGGGTGGGTCACGACCCTTTGGAGACCAAATGACCCTTTCATTGATGTCACTTAAGACCATCAGAAAACACAGATATTTACATTACAATTGATAACAGCAGCAAAATTACAGTTATTAAATAGCAATGAAACTCCTTTTATAGTTGGGGTCACCACGATGTTACCAACCATATTAAGGGCTTGCAGCATTAAGAAGTTGAGGACCACTGGTCTAAAAGGAAGCAGAGACACAAGTACTAACTGATTAATCAGGGCAGTAGGTTTTGCTGGGAGCTGTTAGAATAATTAGTCTTTGAGGTCTAGTTACTTACAAGTGCAGAAGTGTTTGAACCACTGTAGGCAAACTGCCTAGAAACCATGTGTGCACAGCACAGATTGGTTTATGTTTTTGACGCACAGATGGTAAGTCTGTGTACTTTTCCTGCATCTCCCTTCTCCCTGAGCAATCTGTCCTGGCAGCTGTCTGTACCAGAACACGGAGCACTATATCAGTAATCCTCTAAGTGGCCACACCAGCATGCTACTGTGTGAGTGTGCTATTACTTTACTAGCCATTTGGGGCTGAGCAGTTAGGGGGTTCTAGCATTTAGTGCTAAAAGCAGATCCTTACTGAACATTCTTTGAGGACATTCCTCAAAGTGCAATATTTGCACCAGAGAGGAGATGCTCTTAGATTATAGGAGATTTTTATTAATGCATTTTTAAGGATTGTGCAAACTTCCATTCCCATGTGAAGAGCTGTGCACATAGTTTTCTTATATGATGGATGTCATGTGTAACCAGAACATTTGGATATAGAATTTCAGAGGAAACCTAGTTGTGCCTATAGGCAAGAAGAGCAGGAATGACATGTGATTGTGTTCCCTTTGGGATCTATTTTGGCTCTAAAGACTTCCAAGACTGCACTCCTCTAGGCTTTGTTGTCTACTTCATTCCCCCTTGTTAGGAATAGTGAGTATCTCCATTTCCATCAGAAACAGCCTGTCCGAATCAGTATTGGACATCACCAAATGAACCCAGGTATCGCCAGCCACTGACCACTCAAATAGCCCTCTTCTCGAATGTCTTCTGTCCCACAAACTAACTACCTCAGAGCTTTCTCTGTGACCAGCTAGTCACACCTCCAAATCTGTTTTTATCTGCCCCACCCACCCTCACTAGTTTTAAATACATTGTTCCCTGTGTTTTCTGGCATTCAGCAAGGATTAGCCTAACCCTTTCATTTACAAGATAACAATCTAAACTCCTTAGTTAATTCTCAGGGCCTTCCCCTGAAAAGCCTCCTTCCGTATTAGTCTGTGTAGTGAATGGACCATTCCAGCCTGATGACATTCCAGGCTAATTACAGAAGATGCTTCCTGCACCCCTTATCACATCACCTTTGTGTATCTACTAACCAGGAGCCCCATTCCTTCCCATCGACCCCTCTAACTTTGTTTATTCTTCCAACTTGGGTAAACCCAGCTTGTAGCTGAGCCACCCTTCTCCTTGCATTCATCTTTTGGGTTCTTACCCTCCCACTGCCTGGGTTGTGATGAGATGGTTCGGCACATATGTCTTGTCTGCCCAGTGGTTCTGAGCCATGAGGTCATGGTCTTATGTTATGCATTCATTCTTGCTGAAGCTATGGTTTTCCACAGGTAATGGTATTTATTTTAACCACAAACATAGGACCAACATGGGATCATTTACACCAACTAATCAATTTACTGATAAACTGGAGCTTTGGGAAGATGGTGCCATAAAGGAACTCCATGTGGCTAGTGGAAGAGTTGAGAGTTCATGCTTCTTCATGCTTCTTCAAAGCCATGTGCTTTCTCTTTTGCTCTTTTGGCCCCCTTTCTTTCCAGTTTTATATAAGAAATACTTGTTTTAGTGGTCAAGAGTAACATGCGCACGCACACACACACTTCATTGCACCCAGTTGTCCTGAGTGGTGTCAAGTGTAAAATCTTGGCATCGTTCCGTACTTGGGTAAGGAACAGTATGGAATATATTCCCCTGTGTGGTATTGATCTGATGATCTGTTAACAAGAGTCACTGGCCTTCTCTGCTAGACTCAGTTAGTTCTCAGTTAACCAGCCATTTGATTGTGGACGCTCCTTAGAGTACACCAGGTTCTGTGAGCGTCAGTTGTTCACCGTGGTAGACATCACTATCTATCCTTCATGTAAATAGATGGCCTGGTATTCCCAGGGCAGCTGTCTCCAGGATCTGCCAGCTCTTCTCTCAAACTTTGGCATGTCTATTCCAAGGAGTAGCTTCAGTGCCCCTGAGATGAGCAGTCTATCTTGTACCATGGGTATAGTCATCATTGAAACTCATTTCAGGGAGCAGCTTGGCTGGAGTTTAATGATACTCTAACGGGGAAGAGTGAAGCTCTTGGTACCTCAATGCCAGTAAACAGTGTAACTCAGGATTCAGTGAATAACTTTTTTCTGTAGATGCTGATATTTGGTTAAATAGTCTATGTGTGCTCTAGGCTGGCATCCAGTAATACACCTGTATGGAGGAGACAGTGTTCCCAGAACTGCTTTCACAGCCTGTGAATTTATAAAATGCCTGTTACACCTTAGCCATGTGTCAACGGAGCCAATGGCTCTTTCTTTCTTTCTTTCTCAGTTCCCATTTAATGTCTCTGTCACTCATTTCATATTTCACTCCACAGTGTATCAGTAATCTCCAAATTTGAACTGGTAAAGGTTGTATATAAAGGGGGACTTACTGAGGTAAACATACTTACCCCCAAAGCACTCTAGCTTCCACAAGTAATTTATGTGTTTGGGAAGGTGGATGTCTGGCTGACCATCTAAAGAGACTTCTGCATGCTACTACCATCTTGAAGTGCCCACACTTAATAAGAGGAACGGAATAGAACAGCAGCTTTCTAGAATGGATCACTGACAACTAGCGTAAAGAAGGGTCTAAACAGATAGCTCAGCAGTTAAGAACACTTGCTGCTCTTGCACAGGACCGAAGCTGATTCCCAGGATCCATGTGAAATGGCCCACAATTGCTTGTAACTATAGCTCCAAAGGGTCTAATGCCCTTTTCTGGCCTCCAAGAGCCCCTGCACTCATATGCACATACCCCCCCACACACACACATAACTTAAAACAACAAAGTATGAGAATATAAGGTACTTACAAAAACAAAGTTTATAAATATAGACACTAAGTAGTAGGCAGTTAAATTACAAATTGAAACTGATAAATAGCTTTCTTTAGAAAATGATGTATTTATAATGAGTTAAAGATCTAGTAATAAAGTGAGCATGCTAAGTGATATAAACTGTATATATGCATAATTTGTGTGTGCGTATATATGTGTATATATATATATATATATATATCAAAATACGCAAGTGCTTACAGTGGTCATTCTAGTGGTAGTGAAAGAAGTGATTTGTATTTACTTACATGGCTCTATAGTTTTCAAGTGTTTTGCAATATGCAGGAATTTGTTCTAATGAGAAAAAGGAAGAAAGCTTTCTTTATGGTAGGTGGTCAGTTTGACAACATCTATGGATCTGAAAAGTCACTCAGACTTTTCAGTGTCTGTAACCAGCATAGTGGGAAATAGGATTATGTGTGCGTCCGCCTATGCTGCGGTGCTGTTTGTGTAGCTACATAGAAAGGTCACAAGGAACAGGGAGGGGAGCACTGTAGCTTTTAGGTTTCAGACAGCCAAGTCCTGGTAGGAATCTTACTTTCATCTATCTCCTCATTTGCTATCATTTAAACCTCTCTCTTCTCTTCCTTCTGTAGTAGATAATGAGACTACAACTGAGTCATTTACATGCAGCCTGACGAAACAGATGATGCTTAACTCATTATTATCAATAAAATCACTTAAAGTTTACAGGCCATGTGCTACCTAGCTCTTCAGCCAACTGTATCCTTCTCTTCTTCCATGCAGTCAGTGTCAGGGAAGTTCTCCTTTTATCTGTGTTCAAGCCACAGACTCAACTGAGTATCCTTCCAAGTGATCACCTTTCACACTCCACTCAGCTGTCACTTTCTTCTTTGGGGTATTTCCCTAGTTCCCTAGGCAAAGCTAACTGTGCCCCTCCTACTCATATTAGCACACTGATGAATTCCTGTGCTTCAGGAAGGAGAGAGTAAGTCAGCACCAACTATGGCTCCGACTCTTCTGTTCCTAGACCATGGGCCCAGGAACACAAAAGATCATCTTTGCTGAGTAAATAAATGAGCCATGATACAGACTGCAATCTGATAGTGTCAGACTATCCTGTGGATCTGCAGAGATTTTAGGCATTTGTTTCTGGACTATTCTGTTATTAGCAAGTAACAGGGATATATAGATCCCTATCATATTGAATCTAGAATGTACAATATCAGAGAATGCAGTACAAGACTTTAACAGATAATTTGAGCATATTGACAATATTAACATTGTTGATAAGTATATTAAATAATGTGTGCCATTATATAGCAACTTTATGACCTCTATCAGACTAGAAGCTTCCATTATTACCTACAAGTCTTTAAAATCTAGCTTCCGCGGCAGACTTTCCACTTCTTATGAAATTTCCTCAAGTTCTTCAGACCTATAATTCCAAATGACACTTCTACCTCTAGATTATTGTATGTGAGAAAAAAAAAAAACCTGTTTTCCTATGAAGAAAACAGAAGTTTCTTCTCAGAGAAAGATTTGCTGCTGCGTAAATCTTCTTTCAAATGCTTCTGAACAGAAGTCTGCCCCAGTCTCCGTGAAAAGAAAAAAGTTGCTTCATCTATGAGCAAGATTGTGTTCAGGACAGAAATGTCAAATACTACCAACTAAGAAGAACTTCTCAACCCATAAAACAAGCTTTTTAAACTTTCAGCATTGGCAATCCACAAATGACATAGAACAAAAGTACCTGTTTCTTTCAGTAAATATATATATATGTATGTATGTATGTATGTATGTATGTATTTGTTTATTCATTTTAGGTCTTGATTGTAGCCCCCTCCCTCCCCTCCTCATGGTCCCACCCTCAATGCCATCCTCTCTTCCCTTCTCCTCAGAAAAGGGGAGCCTCCACCCAACCCTCACCTCCTTCCTCAGCACATTGAGTCACATCAGGACTGAATGCATCCTCTTCCACTGAGGCCAGGCACTGCAGCCCCATTAGGTGGAAGTGATCAAAATGCAGGCATCAGAGCTCATATCAGAAACACCCCCTGTTCCACTTGCTAGGGGACCCACATAACAACAAAGCTGACCACTGTTGATATATGTGTAGGAGGCCTTGGCATTTTCTTTGATTGGTGCTTTGGTATCTGTGAGCCCCCATGGGCCTAGGTTAGTTGACTCTGCTGGTCTTCTTGTACAATTCTTCTCCCTTCCAGGTCCTTCTATCCTTCCCTCTTTTCTTCCACAAAACACCCCACGCTCTGCCTTTTCAGTGACTTTTATTTAAAGTTTGGAATTGTCATTCAAGTCACAGTGGAGTTCAGTTCTAGAGAGAAATGGACATTACACTCACACCATTGTTCTCAGGGGCAGGGCATGTTTGAATTTGTGTATTAGGTAGATATGATGTGGACGTGCCAGCTGGCAGTTTTTATGGTACTGAAATGAAGGTGAGCATGGTAGTGCCTCTTTAAAGGAGATGGAAGGGTTTATGTGGTCAGGCCTCCCCCCTCACCATATGTCTGCCCTCTTTGCAGCATGCTATGCCCTTCTGGAGGGTCTCCAGTCACTCGGACCTCATGGCCCTGCATCATGCCTTGGAATTAGAGTACCTGTAACAACCCCGTGCCAATTTGACACTACACACCTGCTCTGTGGCCAGAGACAATCCAGCAGGCTTCAGTCTTGTGTAAGTGCTGGATTCCAGAATGTAGCAATTTCAACGTATGGATGCATGGCTGCTGTAGTATTAACTGCTACCCTCGGGGTTAATGGAGGACCGACCGTGTGTATTTCTTCAGAACAGCTGTACCCTAGTACTGTGAATCCAATGAAAATAAGCCATGAGAATGTTCCAGCACAGTGTGCTGTGTCTTGGCCACATTAACTACATGGTTCAAACCTGTGAAGAAAAGATCTACAGACACTTTGCTTCTCAGCAAATGTGACATAAACAACGTCTGCAACCCAGCAAACTTGATTCCACAACAAAGACTGAAAAGTGTCTCCTGGACAACCGCAGGGGGTATTTTCTCAAAGGTTTACTTTTTTGGTGTCTCCTACCCAAGGCAATCTGTACAACGCTACTTATTTATGAAAAGACTTTCAAAAAGCAGATTTGCTGAGGTGTAATTCACATACCGTATACTTCACCAAGACAGACTTCTCGGCATCAAATAGTTGAAGGGACGATACCATAAGAAATAATCAATTAAAGGCCTTGGCCTGACAATACGGCAAGTACTTTGAATTTTAGCACATTGCAAAGTAGTTTAAAGTATGTCTAATTTAAACATGTAAAATGTACGTCAGTGAGACAATCGTGTACAGAAAGAATTTTTGGTGTAAATTTGTAATAATGGATGATTCTTTTTCATTCTGTTTAGAGAAATGCTATTATGAGGTAGAAATGCCTTCCTAGGAAGCTCGGGCACAAACTCCTGCAGTGCCTTATCTAAGTATTGGGTATAAATATTGTAGATAATGGATCTTTTTGATAATGTTATCTAAGACCAAAAGCATGAATGTCAAGTGTCAACAAGGATTTTATTTTCTCAATCTTTTATCCCATCAATTTTTCTAATTTGTGTGTGTGTGTGTGTGTGTGTGTGTGTGTGGTGTGTATCTGTTGGTTAGTAGGGCCTTGATAAAATAACAGTGGTTTCACAACTGAAAAAGTTTAGAAGTCTTCCTAACCACCTCCCCGATGTTCTCATTTCAACACTAATGTATTATATGTAACTACTTGGAAAAGAATGCTTATTCGAATGCTTCATCCCACAGAAAGAATATAGATGATAGATATATTTTATTAATAAAATTACTTGGAGCCTAGCAGGGTTTCCATGTTCTCAGAATGATTATTGTGTCTGGGTTTCTTGTTTATATCAACGAGGATTCTACTACGTAGCTGGGTCGGCAACACTTCTCATCACTCCCTCCAAGATTAGGCTTTCCCTCCCCACCCAGAGAAGGTTCATTACCCTCAGTGGGTATGTCTGGACATCAATATAAAACATTAATGTTGCTCTCTACTTATGACATGACCTACATAAAGCTGGAGGGGGAAAAGAGGGAGACACAAAAATGGCGTTTGTCATGTTATAAGAAAGATTCTTCCAAGATGATGAGTCTGAATGGTCAGGAGTCTTTGCCATCTTGGGCTTTGTGTTGTCATGAAATTACCATTTAGATCAATTTTACTTAATATTCTTAATAAATTACTATTATTATTTAATACTGAGGGCACCAGGTTTGACCCAGAGTAGCAGAAAAAGCACTCTATCTTTCTCTTTTAAAAGTCCATGATGCTGCTAAAATTAGCCATTGTGAATTCTCCAAATTGTTAAAATGAATAATGGAATTTGTTTCCTGCCTCACCTGACGTAGATAGAAGTGGACAGTTTTTAAACCTCTTCATTTGATGTGTTTGTACTCTGCAGACTGAAAAGACAGCCTTGATCTTGGCCTTACTATAAAAAGGTGTGTTGTGTCCACATTGTGTATAGATTATTTTTTCTGCCTTAATTTTTGTGTTTAAATTAATAAACTTGATTTGTGCAGTACTGTATCCTCCTTGAATGTCAGTATCGTCTTTCTGGTTTTGGTTATGTGGAGGAGCTGAACCTTGTTTGCATTAGAACCCTGCAGCCAAAGGAAGTCATTCTTTGGACAACCCAGTGATGGCTTTATCAGTCCTTTAGGAGCTGAACTGGAAGGCAACAGCTGTTTCTTTGATCATCATAAGGACTGGAGAATGGAAAAGCTCTTAGTTTCCCCAGACTACATCAACTGCATCCTCACTCAAATTTATCTATGAGAGAACAGAATTAGGCATAAATTATCTTGGATTGCAGAGCATAGATCTACCCACTTAAATACCCAAGAGACAGCAATATGAGGCAGTTTCATTAAAAAAGAACATTCACAACATGTATCTCTGTGATTTGCCAGATTAATCACTGACCAAAAACTATAAAACTGTACAGCTCACTTTCTCCTGAGAACTTAACCCGAGAAACACAGCATCCATACACACAGTCATCTGACCCGTTCATCATCCCTGTGATGTGGGTTTTCACAGGAACTCACTGCACCAACCCACTTCAGTAACTAGGTGTCCAATCTGAAGATGATGAGAGTTGAGGGGGAAAATCTCTCAAGAGGTAGATGTGAGAACGGAAGGGATTAGCAGGCCTTAGGCGAAGAAAGATTGAAAAATAGATGAGGTGGGGGTTGTACACTCAGAAGATGAGTTCTTTGCCACTTCTAGCATGGCAACCCCCATCCAACCATTGTAAGAACTCCCCTCTCGCCATCGGTTGAAGCTTGAATTTCTAGTATTCGAGAGCCTCCAAGTACCACTTTTTCTATCCTCTCAGCTTTACCTCTCATTGCTGTAATGAACAAGACTTCAGTACTGCTGGTCAGTACATAGACCAAGAATCCCAATTCATCTTCACTCTGGACATTCTTGCATTTTCAGTCTCAGTCCACCCACACCATAGGCAGCTCCTGCCTGTTGTCCTTGGCAAAGCTCTTTGCCCTAATGTCACAAAGTGCTGCCTCCTTTTCTTCAATGTCTTTCTCACCTACCTCTGCCTTTATGGGCAGTTCACATTCTGTCACATAGACTTGTCATCCCCTGTTGCACCACCCTACCTAGGTACTATGGGGCAAGATAACCATGATCCAATAACTGACTTTGCCATAAGTTGGTAGAAGCAGAAAATGGATGGATTAGTGAGTGGGTGGATACATACACACAGGTTAGAAAGGCTCCTTATGGAAACAAAATTTATGGATACTATTCTAAGCAAAAGAGGAGTCACCGTAGGGAAGACGCAGGGTTGTCACTGGATCTGATTTAGTCTTGCAGTGATGACCCTCATTGCTAAGTAGACAATGGGCTGTAGTGAAGGTGGTGGAGGAAGAGAAGGTGTGGGGAAAATGGTTATTAGGTCACAGGGAAGGCCATTGAGCAATGGTCCCATTAGGATAAGGATGAGGATGACAGAAATCTCAAATCTGGGTTGGTTTGTCAACATAGCAATGGTCGTACTGAGTGAGATGTTACATGTAGGGAAAGTGAGGCACAGGAGAATTTGGGTGTACATAAGGCAAAGCGGCACTCTCTACACCATTGTGAAATGGCATTCTAGTGGTTGGCAACCTGGATTCTGTGGGCAGACTGCCTGCAATCCTAGCATAGCAAAGACACATTTAACCAGATCTTTGGTTGCTTAAAACGAAAATAACAATGAGCTACGTCAAGGATCATAAGGAAAAACTAGGCTAATATTTACGAAGTGTTGGACCATTGCCTAACAGATTTTCTAATGTTGCCTCTTGGTATGTGCTGTTTGTATATACATTTTTTTTCCCTTGCCCACATGAAGAATCAACTTCTCCAATACTGTAATACCCTATGGCCATGCACTACATTGCTAGGGGTAGGCCTAAAATCAAGCTGAAAAACTGGTCCTTGATCTCAAGCCTTTGGCTAGTAGATGTTAGAGAAATCACTGACATTCTTCAAAGGTCTCTGTGAGTAGTGCTGATGGCAGCCATCAGTGGACTAGCACAGGCTCCTACAGGCTCAAAACACAGCACGGAGCTGGTCTAAGCAAAACTTGGCATAGAGGCAAGACTGACAGCAGGCTAGATTGGAAGAGGAATATAGCAAGCAAGATTGGAAAGGAGGTACACTTAGTTGATAAAGGGTTCCCCAGAACTGGAAGCCTGAAGCTTAAAGTGCCCAGGAGACAGAAGAGGCTAGGTGAAATTTAGGGATTGGGAGTTCAGGTCCTTTTCTTTCTTTTTAAACCGTAATGTCTCAATCCCAGGTCATTCTTTTGCTTTAAAATGTGTCTTCCTATCAACATGCACAAATACAAGGTGAGCAGCCTCATTTCCCAATGACGTTTTACATTTGTTTTTCAAAACATTTGCATATGACATGGATGTTTCTCAATTCAAATGATTATAAAGGAGGCCATTTGCTTAACAGAACCAGGAGATGAGAGACCCTGCTGGTCCACCTGAGATGCAGAAGAAATTTCCCTGCAGTCACAGGAAACTTTAGTTGCAACTGTCCAGCCTCTCCATGCACTGTCTTTTTCAGATTCCCAAACCAATGCATTCAGAAGAGCACATCTTTCTTTCAGTGTCTCCCTGAGCATTTCCATTCCCCTCTGGTCTGTGTGATTATACAAACTGACAGGATGACTTGTGGCAGAAGAAATGAAAGGGTTTGTAATTTAGGAAACCTCTGGCCCCGCTGACTGAAAGCAGGTTGTTTGTAAAAAGGAAATCGTGACCTCAGCTAACTGGCAAACTCTGTCAGAAGCAATAGAGGAAAGTCAAGGACAAAGAACAGTACTGGGATTTTTATTGGCAACAGAAGAAAAATGGATGCTCTGTCAATGGGGAGAGCTCCCCATTGGAGGACTAAGACAGCCCCAGCACACAATGGTGGGGATCTGCTACAAGTGTGTGGCATAGTAGCATCTGGGAGTCTATTGCTAGGGACAATAGCTAGACCAACCACCCTGAAGATGAATTCCCTCCAGTTTGCCAAGGCGGGAGTCCCTGTGCTGTGGGCAAGGCATGGCCCACCCTGTCTTTATCAGAGTTTGACTTACACCTTCATGACTCCAGACATAGGGGCTGTGATTTGGATGTTGCATTAGTTACTGTTCTCATTGTCTTGACAAGAGCAACTTATTTGGGGGTATAGCTTACAGATACAGATGATCACAGCAGAGACGGCATGGTGGTAGGAGTGTGAGGCAGCTGGTCACATTGCATCCACAGTCAGGGAGCACAGAGAGGGAAATGCTGATGTTCAATGTGCTTTCTCCTTTTTATTTAGGCAAGAACCCAACCTGGAAACCTAAATGCCCTGCCTACACTTAGGGAGGATCTTTCCACTTCACTTAACTTGGTCTAGAAATAAGGCTCACAGACACACCCAGAGGTATGTGTCTTACGTGATTCAAGATGGCACCATGCTGTGGTGTTGTGTTTCTACACCGGGTGCCTCCTGACGCCTGGTCCTGGACTTCACCTCCATCTGTATGCTGTCTGCCCAGCCACTGGGCCCTAACCACTGAGCGGCCCCAGCAAAGAATGAAGGAGCTCTGTGTATTGAGTTCTGGTCTCCAACAGTGCTCATTTACTGTTGATTGAGTGCTTTGGCAAACACCCAGCTGAGCCCTGCCCATTATTGCTAATTCATCTGTCTTGGGTGGCACTTGAGCTGCAACTGTTTTAACAGCAGTTGAGGAGGGTGAACTCTATTGCCCTTCATCTGCCTGCAGAACAGGCCAGGGTGTGAAGAACAGTTTCTGGTTCTTTACCATTCCTTTCTAGTACATTCTACACAGCCTGGCCATATTCATGCTTCTGAATCCCTAATGATCCAACGCATTTCCCCCACATGTCTCCAAAAGTTCCTCTAAGGCAGTAGTTCTCAATTTTCCTAATGCTGTGACCCTTAATATAGTTCCTCATTTTGTGGTGACTCCAACCATAAAATTTTTGTTGCAACTTCATAACTGTAATTCTGCCACTGTTTTGAACATAATTCAAACATCCATGTTTTCCAATTGTCTTAGACAACACGGTGTGGGGGGGAGTCATTCAACCCACAAATGGGTTGTGACCCACAGATTGGCAACTGCTGCTCTAAGAGATCCTGTGCCTGTGGCCTGTGGCCTACATGAAAGAAAAAAACAAAACACAAAAAGCAAAAAAATAAAACAAAACAAAAACCAAGAAGCTGACAGGTCCCCAAGTCAATGCCCGGACATCCCAGATGGCCCCAGTGAATGGACCCAGCTCAGCGAACATGACCCTCACTGGAAAGACATTCTTCCTGGTCGCCATCTTTCAAGCTTTAGGTTTGAAATGTGCCCGTTTCCCACTCACATTTCCCATCTGTCTGCGGCATCAATGGTGTCTTTCCAGAACCCTTGCATGATCCTCATTGTCCCCACTCTGACCCTCTACCTGCATAGCAGCCTGAGGAAATTCTTCCGGGTTAAGAGTTGCTCTCCTGGGTGAGCTGCTAGATTGCTGCCCCAGCCCCCCATCCCTCTACCTATACATCCTCCACCCTTCCTCTCCCCTTGGGCTCCAGCCCTTCCTCTCCTGGCTTATTAAGCTCTTGATCCTCTAAGGTACCGGCTGGATCTCTGAGGTCCTGACTGCATTTGACTGTCTCAGCCTGTGCATGTGCCCCGTACAGAGCCGACTGTCTCCACTCTAGTGTTCCTCAGCTTTCAGGTTTCAGTCTAAGTATTGCATCCTGTATGTGCCTTTCTGGCCAGTCCATGCAAGAGACAGCTGACTCCCAAGACCTCCAGTCCCCTTCACTCTCAGACCCCCTGTTAGATTCCTTCCTCAAACTTACTACACTCTGTCATGTTTAGACTGTTGGTTGCTCTAGTATCAGCTGCCTCTTTTAAGGGGGTTAAAAACTCCAGAAAGAAAAAGGACATTGCTCCCATTGAATTCCCAAAGGCAATGCTGGGCATGCTAATAGCTTTTATGTTTTTGATAATAAATCCAGAGCAGTCAGCAGTCGTTGACTACATGGATAAGTGCGGTGTATGTGGAAGACATTTTAAGTGGTCATTGAAAGAAAGCTTTGCGTGGAGAGTGGGAAGATGGAGAAGTGGAGAGAAAAACTGAAAAGCTGATGAGATCTGGAGTCTGCTCTCGGGAGCTGGGGCTTTATCTGTTATGATGAAGCCACCAAAGAATCTTAATCTGGGGGTTGACAGTCGGATGCATATTTATTTGATTTATGAGGGGGGAAGTGGACCGGAATAGGAGGTTGCCAGACATGTGGGAGGTGGTAGTAATAATCCGAGCATGACATAAGAAGAGCTTGTCCAAGGGGAGCCCCAGGGACTGGGAGGTGGAAGGAAGCCACACAGCAGGTACACCAGAGGCAGCTCTGGTCAGGGGAGGGGCAGGCACCTAAGGACCTCTTAGTGTTTTTTATCTTTCCACTACTGGAAAGGAGCTGGGTGGATGTAGCCACCTTCAGAGTTGCATGTAATTAAGTCAGGCCCACTGGTATGTACGTGTGGTGGTCGGGGTCTCTTTCTAAATTGTCTCACTGTTCCCAAACTGGAAGTCTTCGCTGTCTGGAAGTAATTTTATATCTCATTGAATGTGTGTGCTGTGGTGAGCTGTATGGGGGGTTGGTAAAAATTAAGAACCCATATGGCTCCAGCAAGCAGGCTGGAATGCTTTATATATAATTGAGGAAATGTCACTTTGCCGTTTCAGATGGGGTATAGGGGATGGCTGAAAAGGATTAGAAAGACTTCAAACCCTCTGCTTGAAGACCTTTATAATCCACCACTGAAGTCATAGCAGGGGAAGACAGTGGCCCAGGCCCAACTTCAGCCATCCCCAGACTGGGCCACAGACACCTGACAGCATCCGTTCTTTGGGAGTTTAAGGAACAGGGTGCTATGTCATACCAAGTGAGTCAAGAAGGTCCTCAGCCGAGCACCCCTTTGAAACAGTCCCTAATATTTGTTTACCAGCACAGAGCCTGCTTCAAACAGCAAAATGTGGAAGACAAGAAAGAAAGAAAGAAAGAAAGAAAGAAAGAAAGAAAGAAAGAAAGAAAGAAAGAAAGA
>CAJQZJ010032380.1:2191202-2202031 GCA_907164525.1 Lophiomys imhausi | reverse complement strand
AGATAGATAGATAGATAGATAGATAGATAGATAGATAGATAGATAGAGATAATAGAGATAGAGGTATTTTGTGGTGGTTTGAATGAGGATGGGCCCATAGGCTCATACATTTGAATGCTTGATGCCCAGCTAGTGGAAGTGTTGGGAAGGATTAGGAGGTATGGCTTTGTTGGAGAAGGGGTGTTACTGGTGGTAGATTCTGAGGTTTCAAAAGCTCATGTCATTCCCAGTTAACTCCCTCTGCCAAGTGCTTGTGACTGAGTTGCAAATCATCAGCACCAATGCCTGCCTGCCTTCTGCCATGATCTTTGCTATGATGGTCATGGATCCTCATCCTCTGGAACCACAATCCACCCCCCCCCACACCAGTATTAAATGCCTTCTTTTATAAGCTGCTTTGATCATTGTATTTTATTATGGCAATAGAAAAGTAACCAAGACAGATATAAGGATGCATATATGAATATGTCCCCATATAACTTCATATATGTATGTAGTTATCTATATTCAATGACTCAATGAGGTATTAATCAATTAATTTAGAGAAAGGGTCTTGTATACCCTAAAATACTCTTATATTGACTAATTACTCAAAGGTAACTTTGAGCCTCTGACCCACTTGCTTCTGCCTACCAAATGTTAGGATTACAGCCATGCATTACCATGCCCAGTTAATATAGCAATGAGGATTAGACCCAGGTATGCACTCTACCAAATGAGCTACATTCCAGCTCCAGAGAAAGTTTTTAATGTATAAATAAACTTGTTGATTGACAGCTTTAATCAGTACCAACGCCAACACTTTTATTAAAATAATTTCAGTGGTATTTTTAATATTTAAATAAAATATTTTCCTATTTTCTAATCATTGTTCTTGGCATGATTCAGTTCAAATACAATGTCTTGTGTTGAGAGGTAATTTATTTCTTGACATTGCATAATTTGAGTCCAAGAACAGTCCACAGTGTGTAGATTTTTTCTTTCTGTGATCCCTGCTTTCCCTTCGAACTTCCCTGTTATGGGGGTCACCATCCTCCCTCCTGCAGGGGCAACTTCCTTGACTGTATCATTCCACTATTAATTCCATTTGTGCTTCCATAGGCATTTGGTAAGTGTTCATACATACAAGAATACATACACTGTACCCTTGATACGAGCATCACCCTAAGGTGGGATCTAGCAGCTCTGTACCCTGAATAGCTGAGCTAGCCTCCAAGACAGAGAGAAAGAAAGCTTGTGTAGTTGCCTACCCAAGACCTTACCCTACGGGCATCTCAGACTCTCAGGAAGGCACACATGGCATTAGAATAACAAAGAACATAGTCTCAATGTTCAGTTTAAAGCAGTAATGCTCAGATTTCTATTACTACAACAAAATTAAATCAACCCTCGGTCTTTGCAAATGATGTGCGCTTACAGTTTAGGGGGCATCAGCCCATGCTTGCCCTGCCACAGCACTTTAGGTCTTCAAGCACAAGGTGAACCAGGTGAAGCAAGAGACATGAAGGAAGGTCCAGAGCACCCTGAAATACCTTTTGAAGGTACACTCTCAGTGGCCTAAAACCTCATAGCAGGGCCTACCTCTTAAAGGTTTTACCACCTCCCAGTAGGGCTGCTCTGGAGATGTGGTCTTTATCACATGGGCCTGCTGCACAGGACAGTGCTTCTATAAGCTCTAGTTAAACCACAGTGCAAGTGGTTCCAGCCACTTCTAGGATCCAGGGGACAATGGCAGTGCACACAATGACTCTTAATCCTCTCTCCAGGGTATCTGAATATTTTCCCAATGATAAAAATAAGTGCTTATCTCTGGAAAGTATAGAAATATAAACAATTAAATAAATACACTCATTACGTTCACATCTGAGGGATAACCCTTAATACTTCAATGGAGTTCTTAAAAATCGTTGTCTGATTCTACTCTAAGTAGAGGATGGGCATCAAAGAATCTCCATTTGGAGATGGTTGCATTAGTGGCAAACCCGTCACTGGGTAAGAAAAATCCCTTGCTTCAACTGTAGACAGATTGCTGTCTGAAAAGGACAACACTTGGAAGCAGATAAGTCAACAGCTTAGCTCTGCCAAGACAGGGTAGGTAAGTCCTTCATAATTCCTGCTTTACAATTAAGACTGTTGGAGAAATGGAGACAAGAGGCTGAAGATAGATGCTCTAATGTATGGAGAGAAATCGGGGACTGTCCAGGCAGCCAGTTGTCTGTCATTTCTTAGTTTTAGAAGCTGCTGGCTCTGCACTTCCTGTCTAATCAGATATATTTATTCTTTTCAGGTCTCTGATGTGGTTGAAGACTAGATAATTATAGTCTCACAGTTAAATTTCAAGTTGTTTAGAAATTAAAAGGATGTTCTAGGTCTAAGAAGATGTTTTTAAGTTGGTAATGCAAGTTAGGATGGAAACTGAGTTAGGTATAGAACTGTAAACTCATGGAGATAGATGGATAATCGAATATTGGTTTCGGTTGCCAGGTATGTGTGGACCGGACACTGAGAATGTATGTTGTGCATTGTAATTTTCATAATTGTGACCTATTAAAAATAATTATGAGTCCTGGGAGAAGGGGGAGAGGATAGGAGGGTGGGACCAGGAGGGGTGGAGGGAGGGGACTGTGCTGGAGATGTAACTTGAAGTAATAAATATTAAAAAATCATTGTCTGTTTTTGCTTACATATGTGAAATGAAATCCCACATTTAAAGCCTCTTACCTTGTTTTTACTGATGACTGATAATTTTCTGTCCATGTCACCAAACATTTCCTGAGCATCTGGTCTTTATGAATACTTACTGGATGCTGTGTCAAGGGCTACAGCTGTAAGGGTGCAACAGTCCGTGCTGATTGTCAACTTGACAGGATCTAGAATTAGTTAGGAGATAAACCCCTGGGCATGGCTGTTAGTAGTTTTCTAGACACTGGGTTAGCTGTGGTGGGAATGTCTGCTCTAAACGTAGGTGGCACCACTCCGTGGGCTGGGGATGGTGTAAGTTGTGTGTATTCCTCCTGGCAACAAGCTCCCAGAATAAAGACTCCGAGACTCAAAATATATTTACTAATACCTAGACCATATAGGGTCATTCTTTGAGTAATGTAAAATAACCCATTTATACTAATCTACGTTCTGCTATGTGGCTGGTTATCTCTGCTCAGGTTTCATGCATCTGTCTTCCTCAGATCTTCCTGAGCGGGTCCCTACACCTGACTCTATCCCAGAATCCTTTCTGCCTACAGGATGCCCCACCTTCTATCCTACCCTTTCCTATAGGCCTTAGGCTTTTTTAATTGACAGGTGATACATCCATACAATACACAAGATATTCTCTCTACAGCCTGGGACTGAAAAAAAAAAAAAAAAAAAGGAGAAGCAAGCAGAGCAGCATCACCCATCTCTCTGCTTTCTGACTGAGGATGCACCATGACCAGCTGCCTCACACAGCTGCTACCATGCCTTCCTTACCATGAGGGCCTATCCTCTCAAACTGGGAGCCAAAATAAGTCCATCCTTCCTTAAGATGCATTTATCAAGTGTTTTGTCAGAACAAAGAGGAAGTGACTAACACCAAAGAACTAACGCTGGCAATTCTGACTTTCAAAGAGCCACCCACACAAGATTAACCCGTGTGGTTCCTATACCTTTATGAGATGGGTATCACTATTAATTCAATTGCTCAAAGTAAAAAAAAAAAAAGTTGCTCCATTACTGTATATCTATTTCCTAATCAAAGAGGTAGTGAAGGCTGTCATTAGGCTCTGAGCTATGATGGTGGACTGTAAGTCCACCTGTTTCCCCTGTCTGTCCCCCGCCTGGATGCACAGCTGGTCCAGCGGATGCCTGCTTAGAACAAGCCGCATGGCAGGCATCTGCTTCACATGCCTTACTTCATCCTATGCTCAAGTCCTCCTGCCACTCTCATCCCCCAGCTTTTTATACATGAGAAAGCTAAGGCCAAAAGAGAGCAGAGAACACACTCAAGCTCACACGAGCTAGAAATAGTGTTGAGTTTCAAGCCAGTTTTCTGAACCCAGCCCCTAGTTCAACTGCTCATCTCTACTGAAGCATAATACAGTGTCATTGTCAAGCTGGGTGTCATTGATCTTTTCTTCTATATGATTTAATTATATTTGAGATTTTCCCTTTAAGTCTTTGAATCACTTTGAGTTAATTTTTACATTTGGTATAAGATGACAGTACAACTTCATTCAAATGTGTGTGTACAGCTTCTCCAGTGTCCTGGTTGGATTTGGTTCGTTGGTTTTTTCAGTTTAACAAAAACCTAGTCGTGTCTAGGAAGAGAGAATCTCCAATAGGGAAAATTCCTCCGTGAGACTGGCCCATAGGCAAGTCTGTGAGGGCTTTATTTTGATTCCGGAATAGTGTGGGAGGTCTCGGCCCACTATAAATGATGCCATCCCTAGGCAGGTAGCCCTGGTTGATATAAGAAACGTAGGCTGAGGAAGCAAGAAAGCAGGAAACAAGCTAGTCAGCACACTTCTCCATGGCTTATACTTCATTCCTGCCTTAGGTTGCTACCTAGAGTTCCTGCCTTGGCTTCCCTCAATGGACTGTGATCAAAGATATAAAAGCCAAATCATTATTTCCCTCCCCAAGCTTTTTTACGTCATGGTGTTTATTACAGCATTAGAAAAGCAGCTAACATACGTCCTATCCTTAAGTGGTCTTGGAACCCTGGCTCCATAATCATGTGGTCATCTGTGAGAGTTTGTTCTGTAGTTTTCAGGTATATCCTACTGGTTCATAAGTTATTTTTATGCTATGCAAAACAGACTAGCAGTGCTATTTGTGTAACTCACTTTGAGGTAAGTTTTGAAACATCACTACCTTTGTTAGTCTCCTTAAGAGTCACATAAATCTTTCATTATCTTTATTTTCTCTGATATCTATAGAATAAGCATGTAGTTCTTGGTAATTATATAAAAAAGGGTCAGTTACTTTCACATTTCTGTGACAAGATACCCAACAGAAACAAAAGCCAAATTACTAACTTTGTCTTGCGCTTTCCAAGGTTTCCATCCGTAGACACTTGATATTATTGCTTCTAGATCTACAGTGAGCGAGTTCCCTGGGAACATGTGGTACAACAAAGTAGTTCACATCATAGTGGGCAGGAAGCAGAGACAAAAAGATGGAACAAACCAGGTACAACGTACAACGTACATCCTTCCTTTTCACCCTCCTTCAAGTAAATCCTACCTCCCCAAATATTATGAGACACATGTAAAACCGTCATTGGGATTTTAAAGGACTTCATACAAAGACATTCAAATCAGTTTGCTAATATGCTACAAGTGTTGGGGGCTACTAATCTGCATGCATTTGAAGACCAGCCGTTTATATTCTCATCCCAGACACAATCTACTGTTGAGTTATGTACTAGCCAGCACTCCACATGCAAGCAGCGGTATCAGATCTTCATGTTCATGTGTGATACAAACCAAGGCATCTTGAGAGCTGAAACAAAACGAACTGAAAATAAACAGCCATCTTTGATGAACAGACTTTGGATTTCTCTGCAAAGTAAAACAAACTTGAGTCTTGGTTGGCACACTTCAGCTGTTCCCTGATTATGTAAGAGCTACAATGGACCCAAACTAAGAGCTGAAGGTTTTCTCGACAGGTTAAACAAGTACAACCTTCCCACACCCACCCAGCTCCTTCAGTCAACTGGAGCTTAATACAATCTACGGGTGACCATCGGGGATAAATGGTTTATTATTTTTAAGACTATATTACCAGCTGCATACTTATTGTAACTGCTCATAACTGGACATGGTTTATTCTATTTATAGCATTTAATACTATTTTTTAAGTTTAAATAAACAGATTGAAGAATTGAAGTCTGCAAAGCAATGTTTTTATATAACATAAAAGGTATGAAACACAGCCTTTTCCTTCCTTCTGTGGAGTCTAATGCAACTGCCAGTTGTTTGTTTTAGCGCCAGACACTCTTGGCCTGCAGAGCACAGAAAAGACACAAGAAAATTTTGCTTTGATGTTCCTAGAGTTAACCGAAGAGCCCTTATAAACCAAGATAGCATAACTGCTCTAGCCAGTCCAGGGCCTCATCTCCACTGTACCCACTCCCTTGGGCAAACATGACTCCTAGCTCCCCAAGGAACACATTAGCCATGGCAGTGTGAGGGAAAAGAACCCATTTTCATCTGGCCTGGGAGTGTTAACCTTTCATGATACAGAGACATCTCCAAAATCTGTAGACTCTATAAGCTCTGACCGCCCACCGACAACCAGATGCAGACACATGTGTGTAATAGCGGGTGTGATTTCATCAGGGGTACAGCGGCCTATCCCATCGCTGAGTGCTAACACTGTATTGTGTGCTGTGTAAGTGAATTGATGTGGCATGGTATGCATCAAGGTGACAAGTGAGAAATGTGTGACAGAGGGGTAGTGCAGCTGCTCTGTTTTTACTGAGTTTGCCAGGAAAATCATCCCAAAAGTGGGAAGACTTAGAGATGGTGAAGGAACTTGCCAGGACACAGTGTGAAGAATTCAGCATTGCCTGCAGAGAGGCCTCGCCCTCACCTCCCCTTCCTGGAGGCAACCCATGTCATACTTGACATGATTTTTTTTTTCACTTAGAAAAGGAGAGGACCACGTCAGTCCCTAGAGTGGGAGTTGACTGGCACATGATTAACTGTGTGCTTAGAATTTCTAACACTGTGATGGTGCCTGTGTATGTATGCACGCATGCGTGTGCATGTGCGTGTGTGTCTGTGTGTCTGTGTGTGTGTGTCTGTGTATGTGTCTCGTGTGTGAGTGTGTGTATGTGTGTGTGTGTGTGTGTGTGTGTGTGTGTGTGTGTGTGTGTGCCATGAGTACACATGTGAGACCAGAGGAGAAGATGCCAATCCTGCCCTTCCACTTTGTGGCAGGGCCTCCTCTGTGCTGCATACGTCCCGCTGGCTGGCCTGTAAGCATCTGTGGATTCTCTTGCCTCTGCCTCCCGTTTTACCATAGACACATAAAACTGGGATTAGAGCCACATCCTACTGTGTGTTAATGGCAATTTATATAATTGTGTTTGTTTCTCATTTTCTCTCTTAACCCATCTATCACCCAAATAATTGAGACTCTATTATATTATTTGTTTAATATGGCATTACAACATAACCTTGAGCAGTTTTAATCTGTTTTTAACCCTCTATGTTAGTTTGACTTCCTCTTTGCCTAAATCCCTGATTTGTTTGGTGTTTAGTGCTCTCTTTGCTACAGCTGAATCATCTTCATGTCTCCTAGGACTCTGCCCATGGCTGAATCCTCTACTTCTCCCTCTAACTCCTCCTCTCCTGGAGGGCAGAAAGTCTAACCCTATTCTCTTCCCTGCTCAGTGATTAGCTATTAGCTGTTTTAGTGGCATATCAGGGGACAACTGGGGAACAGTGTTTACACAACATTAAGACAGGAGATTCTCAGAACAAGGGGGTACAGAAATCAGCATTTGAATTGCACAAATTCAATACCTACAATTATGTTTGGCTTAATGGAGTCTCTGGGGTCCTAAACTCAGATCCTCCACAGGCATGATGTTTCATCATGGTTGCCTACTTAACAAAATTAGAACTTGTCTTGGAGACAAACTTCCAGGTATTTCCAAAGAGGTTTTAATGAGGTGGGAGGAATGTGGGCAACATCATCCATGTCCTGGGGTCCTAGACCAATCAAAAGGGAGCAAACAAGCTGGCCACAAATATTCTACCAAATATTCTTCCTGACTTGCAGACTCAAAGTGACCAACTGATTACACACTCCAGACACCAAGTAGACTGTATCCTGAAATCATGACCTGAAACAGACTCTTCTTTCCTTAAGCTACATTTGTCATGTCTTTGTCATGTAATAAAAAAAATTAACTAACATTCTGCTGTTTCTACCATACCAGTATGAGAGTCAAGCAAGAGATTAATTGGAAATAGATAGCCCACTGCTCCTAAAGCACCCCTGAGAACTCACCTTTACTAGATAGATGGATAGAGTATATGTAAAAGATTATTCTAAGAACTTCAGGTGGGAAGCTGTGTACAGAACTCTCAGGATGCTACTTTGAAAGGCTCACAAACCAGTAAACAAAAGAACTATATCCTTGGGAATCTAAGAAAAACAGAAGACAATGGAGACTATACATATTCCCCAAACAAACAATTATTTTTTTTAATACAGGAAGAGACTTCACTTCCTTCTGAGATGAACAGAGGAAGTGCTAGATTTAAGATGAAGTAACTAATGTTTCAGGTTATATAAACAGCAACACACAGTCACTACAAAGACATGCCATTGGCTGGGGAAGGAGAGACTTGGAATATGGGGACCTAGACCACAGTCATCCTAAGTCAACTAAGACTAAAGGAAAGGCCCGGCAAGCATATAACCCAAAGATGCTTGAGTTGTAAATAACCCAGCATTTGTTTGTTTGGTTGTTCATTTATTTATTTTTACCATGAGAAACAGGCATAGCATGACCCAGGTGGCTGAAGCTTGTGCAAGACCACAGGCATATGGCTGACTCGTGATTCAAATCCAGACCTGTTTGATGTTAGAAGAAAAAAAAAAAAAAAGACGGGAAGCCTCAAGTGTAAGGATCCAGTGCAAGAATGTTCTGAAACAAGGCTCAGTAGTCAGGAAGGGTGAGGAGAGGAAGAGGACAGGGAAGCATCAACAGGACACACAGACAACAGAAAGCTTCAAGTTGGGCCAGGTAAACAGAAGTTTAAAACATAACTTGTACAGGGCATGCTGTGAGGGACCACTGGTAAGAGTCCTTGAGAGACGGAGCTGCTATACAGGGAGACATGCATGCATTCTCCCCTCTTTGGGTATCATTCTACTGAAACAATGGACTCCCTGGAGTCCCATCCTTGGAGAAGGGAAGACTGAAGTTGTGGTGCCAGCCAGAGGCAGAAGAGATTCCAGAAAGTTCTGACACCTTTCCAGACAGTCGAGAGCAGGGACAAAGATGAGCCGGTGATGAGCTGGACCATACCTCAACCAGGACTGTTCACCTTTGCATACTCCTCATGTTTAAAAATAAACTCACATCAGAACCTGAAGATACATATGTGGGTCAGTGGACCCTGTTGTTTGCTCCTCTTCATCATGGCTGTATTGAATTGAGTCTCCTGTCTCTGCTTTTCATGATTTCTTATCTCTCTAGTTGACTTATTGGGGACAAGTGGATGAGTCTAGCTTGTTGTCACTGCCTGAGCCAAGGCTTTGAGCCTAAAACTCTGATGACAGTATAACTGGGGTTCATGATGCAGCTCCACAAGCAGAGAGATGAGGTTGTGAGGAAGACTTGGATAAGAGGCTTAAGTGACTAGAAAAGTGACAGAGTCACCCAGGACTGTGTCCAGGGACCACTCTGGGTGCAACCATAGCCTGGCCTACTGCAGTGCCTGGTCTATCATTGGAAAGTTCTAAAACATGAGTGGGGCTGAAGGTTCTAAGAATTCATGCTGCTCATGAGTGGAGATAGTTCTGTGAGAACCAAATGGAGCAAGAAAAGATAGAGATGGTGCTGCTGGCTTGCAAGCATATATTCTTAAGCCTTCTTAAAGCTACCTCCGTCAAGTTGGTGGAGAGACATGCTCATATTCAGACAGTGGGGACCTCAGCTAATTCAACAGTATCAAGTGAACAGAACACAGTTGAAACAAGGGCCAGGAAACTGGATCAGATGACTCCACTTAACCATGAGAGAGAGCTGTATTACCCAAAGATACTGCCTCACGTGATGAGAGTGCTCTCTCCCGGCTGCTGTCCAGTGTGGAAGCATTAACCTCTGGTGATTGTTGAGCAATGAAAATGCCACCAAGTGGTTGCCTGACCAGACACTGTGCTTCTAGAACAAGGAACATCTAGAGAGTACTCGTTATAAGGAAACATGGCTCCCAAACTGATTTGGGTAGAGAAGATAAATTCATGAAAGGAAACTGGGGGGCTGGCCAAGGCTGAGTCTCCAGGATACTGTATCTGAGGGGCAGTATGTACAATTTTAAAGCTTAAAACTATCTTGAGTGTACCTGGATTAGCGAAGAGGCCTAAATACCAAAGCCTTCCCTCTGTGTTTTTATAAAGAGATAAGTAAATGTGTCCTATTTGTCTCCTTACTAGCAGCCTTTCCTTCTCCCACAGAGAGAAAAGGGCTAACTGTGGGGCCCAGGAGAACTCTGGATAGTGGAGGGTCACTGCCCAGTTTCTGTGGTTCTACAAGCCCTTCCTTCTGGAATAATTCAAGAAAGGCTACAGACATGGGACCTGCATTCTACACTAGTACTTGTACCCCTTCTGACGTTCTTCCAAGGTAGGTTAGGATCAAACACTGAGCAAAACTCAAGAAAACCAGAGGGAAGGAGCCAAACAGCTACAGAAGGAGTAAGTCTGCTAAGAAACAGAGGCAAATAAGATGAAAGACCAGAGCCTCTTCCAACAACTACCTCAATGTTTACAGACAGGATAAAAGTCCTTAGGAGAGACTATTTGGATTAAGAAATTTAGCAACTAAATGTGCTGTATGGCCTTATTTTGGTCCTTATATGAAGCAAATAGTTGAAAGAAATAATTCTGAGAATACTAGGAAAGGAAGATACAGTAGATATTAGTGATACTATAGAATGGCTATACATATTTTTAAGAAAACGTCCATTTTTTTACGATGTAAACAAGTTCTAGAATCTATTTTTGTATACTTACCAACAATTGAGATAAGCATAGGAAAGAATGAGAAAAGTAGAGGAGGGAAAGAAAGAAAGAAAGAAAGAAAGAAAGAAAGAAAGAAAGAAAGA
>CAJQZJ010032380.1:2150309-2173909 GCA_907164525.1 Lophiomys imhausi | reverse complement strand
TATTACGTCCATATGCAAGGGTCAATACCATTGTGGCCAACTATAATCTTAATTTTGTATCAATATACAAAGATCAATACCGATGTAATCCAATACAATTTTATTTTTGCACAATGAACAATGGTCAATACCACTTTAGCCAAATAAACTACTAATTTTGTATCAATATACAAAGGTATAAGGGCATATTCAATAATCTGCCCCTTCTTCTTGGACCTTCCTGTGCTATGTCTATATCTCATTTTTCTCAAGCCCCATGCACTCCTACATAGGAGAGGAAGAAGGATACAGAAAAGGAAAAGTAGGAATTCCCTGCGGCTAACCTCCAAAACCCATTAAGACAGGACCATTTATCAGCTTGTAGTCTCTTCCCCTACATATCAGAGTTTTCAGTTATCCTTCAAATAACCTAAAAGAAGGGCGGAGAAACACCTTCCCCATCCACTGGGCATGGGACGTCGCTCTCTTAAAGTGACTTCCTGCTGATTTGGGTCGTAGTAAACCTGTTTGGGGCCCGAACCCAAATGGGAAAAATGATTAAAAATGTTAGTACACTCCTTTTATGTTCAGTCCTTCTGTTCTCAGCTGTTTAGATGACCTAAGGGGTTTGTAGGCAGAAGCTGATCTTGCAGGCTTCACTGAGGTTCCTGCCGGGGCATTGTGTAGAGCTGAGCAGTCCCAGTGACATTGGATTGCTGTGGTGGTTGCAGGCCCCCAATGGAGACAGCTATTGAGGAAGTCTGCCAGGCAGAATCAACTGGGTCACTGTCCTCCTTGGTGCCTGATTCTGCTCTCTGCTGAGGTTTCCGCTGTCCAGCCATCCCCGGGCTCCCCTAATGGACGCTTCGATTCTCCTGGAACGATAAGAACACAGCCCTGCCCCAATCTCAACCCTAGGACAATTGCCCTCTTTTTTTTGGGGGGGTGGGTGGGTGAGGCTAGGTAGTACTTCTCCTGAAGCAAATTTGGCCTTCTGACAACATACAAAGCGTAATCTTTCAATCCAGGTTAAAGAAGAAATCATTCTGTCACCTTGGAGCTAAACCAGCTCTAGTGTATATATTTTGAGATCCCAAAGGACAATCTGCCTGCATCAAGAAGGCCTTTTGTAAGTAGCCTCCAAACCTAGGTCCCTCCAAATCCCATGTGTGTGTCTCTAACTCTAATTATTGGGATCAGGGACCTGTGTTTCCCATCTGAAGGGATCAAAGATGTGTTCCACCACTCCTGGATCGAAGTCTTTCTCTATTTAGAGTTTGCCCTGCATCAGGCTGACCCTGAGCTCCGGGATCTGCCCGTTTCTGTCTCCAGTGTGCTGGGAGCTGGGACCAAGGGTGTACTCTTCTTGAATGGTGGGACCAAGAGTATGCACCCTCACCACCCCGCTCCGTATGACTCCAGAATACATAAGACCACCAACTCTATGGTGCTTCCCCCCACCCCCCCGTCCCCGCTGAAGTCAAAGGCATGGGCCAATACCACAATTCTCTTGTATTTTACCTTAGCTCCACGTCTTCTCTACACCTGGAGGTCTGCAAAACCAGGCCGAATGGCTGTATCCTCTACTCCATTCACAGTGTTTCAGCCCTGCCCCCTGACTTTTTTTTTTTTTTTTAGTTAATAAATTTATTTGTTTGTTGCTTCAGGTTACATCCTTGTCATATTGTCCTCTTTTCCCGCTTCCCAGCCCCACCCTCCCATGCTCTACCCCCTGACCCTTCCATCTTGTTCCTCTGGGGTGGAGTGTCCCTGCCTAACATTCTCTCACCACAGATCAGGAGTCATATGAGGGCCAAGAGCCTCTTCATTCACCGGGGGCCTACGAGGCAGTACTGCCAGTGAATGCTGTCTCATTGCTACTGGGGGAATACTAAAAAAAAGACCAACAAACACACAAACCCACAAAAATGAAGAATATCAACAAAAAAGAGAGGAAAAAGAGAAGGGAAAAGGAAAAAGAAAAAAGAAAAAAAGAAGGAAAAAGAAAAAGATAAAAAAAAATTATGTCCTTGTTCCTTTTGGTGTGTTGGTTGTAGTACAGATATCCTGGACTATACAGTTAAAATCCTACTATAAGTGAATAGATGCCATGTGCATCCTTCTGAGACTGGGTTAGCTCACTCAGGATGAGCTCTTCTAGATCCATCCATTTGGTTGCAAATTGCATGATTTCATTGTTTCTGATAGCTGAGTAATATTCCATTGTATAGATGTACCACAATTTTTTAATCCATTCTTCAGTTGAGGGACATCTGGGTTGTTTCCAATTTCTAGCTATTACAAATAAGGCTGCTATGAACATAGATGAGGAGACTTCCCTATGTCTCCGTGAGAGGTCCTTTGGGTGTATACCCAGAAGTGGTATGGCTGGGTCCTGAGGCAAGGTTATTCCTAGATTTCTAAGATATCACCAGACAGACCTCCATAGTGGTTGCACAAGTCTGCACTCCCACCAGCAATGGAGTAGGGTTCCCCTTAATCCACACCCTCGCCAGCATGCGCTATCATTTGAGCTCTTTATCTTAGCCATTCTAACAGGTGTTAGGTGGAATCTCAGGGTCGTCTTGAGTTGCATTTCTCTGATGATTAAGGATGTTGAACATTTCTTCAGGTGTCTCTCAGCCCTTAGGGATTCCTCCTTTGTGAATTCTCTATTTAGCTCCATCTCCCATTTTTTGATTGGATTATTTGGTTTCTTGGCATTTAGTTTCTTGAGTTCTTTCTAGATTTTAGATAATAGCCCTCTATCAGATGTGGGGTTGGTGAAGATTTTCTCCCAGTCTGTTGGTTGCCATTTTGTTCGAATGATAGTGTCCTTTGCCTTACAGAAGCTTTTCAGTTTCATGAGGTCCCATTTATTGATTGTTGATCTCAGGTCCTGAGCTGTTGGTGTTCTGTTCAGGAAGTTGTCACCTGTGCCAATGAGTTCGAGGGTTTCTCCTACTTTTTCTTCTAGTATCTTTAGTGTGGCTGGCCTTATGTTAAGGTCTTTGATCCATTTGGAATTAAGTTTTGTACAAGGTGATAGGTATGGGTCTAATTTCATTCTTTTGCAAGTGGACATCCAGTTGGACCAGCACCATTTGTTGAAGATGCTGTCCTTCTTCCATTGTGCGTTTTTGGCTTCTTTGTCAAAGATTAGTTGGCCATAGGTGTGTGGATCCATGTTTGGGTCTTCAATTCGATTCCATTGATCCACTGGTCTGTTTCTATACCAGTACCATGCTGTTCTTATTACTGTTGCTCTGTAGTACAGCTTGAAATCTGGGATGGTGATACCTCCAGATGTTTTTTCATTGGACAGGATTGATTTAGCTATTCTGGGCTTTTTGTTGTTCCATATGAAGTTGAGAATAGCTTTTTCCAGGTCTATAAAGAATTGTGTTGGTATTTTGAAAGGAATTGCATTAAATCTATATATTGCTTTTGGTAGGATAGCCATTTTTATTATGTTGATCTTACCTATCCATGAGTATGGGCGATCTTTCCATCTTCTAAAGGCCTCTTCCATTTCTTTCTTCAGGGGCTTGAAGTTCTTGTTATATAGGTCCTTTACATGCTTGGTTAGAGTTACCCCCAGGTATTTTATGTTGTTTGTGGCTATTGTGAAGGGGGTTGTTTCCCTTATTTCTTTCTCGGTATATTTGTTTGTTGTATAAAGAAGGGCTTCTGATTTTTTTGAGTTAATTTTGTATCCAGCCACCTTGCTGAAGTTGTTTATCAGCTGTAAGAGTTCTTTGGTGGAGTTTTTGGGGTCGCTTATGTATACTAACATATCTGCGAATAGGGATAATTTGACTTCTTCATTTCAATTTTTATCCCTTTGATCTCCTTTACTTGTCTTATTGCTCTAGCAAGGACTTCAAGTACTATATTGAAGAGATATGGTGAAAGTGGACATCCTTGTCTTGTCCCTGAGTTTAGAGGAAATGCTTCAAGCTTCTCTCCATTTAATTTGATGTTGGCTACTGGCTTGCTGTATATTGCCTTTATTATTTCTAGGTATGGTCCTTGTATGCACGTTCTCTCCAGAACTTTTAGCATGACGGGATGTTGGATTTTGTCAAATGCTTTTTCTGCATCTAGCGAGATTATCATGTGGTTTTTTTCTTTCATCTTGTTTATGTGGTGAATTACATTGATAGACTTTCGTATATTGAACCATCCCTGCATTCCAGGGATGAAGCCTACTTGATCACGGTGTATGATACTTTTGATGTGTTCTTGAATTCGGTTTGCTAGTATTTTATTAAGTATTTTTGCATCTATGTTCATGAGGGAGATTGGTCTGAAGTTCTCTTTCTTTGTTGGGTCTTTGTGTGGTTTAGGAATCAGAATGACAGTGGCCTCATAGAATGAGTTTGGCAGTGATCTTTCTGTTTCTATGTGGTGGAAGAGTTTGAAAAGTAATGGTGTTAGTTCCTCTTTGAAGGTCCGGTAGAATTCCGTGCTAAAGCCATCTGGCCCTGGGCTTTTTTTGGTTGGGAGATTATTAATGACTGTTTCTACTTCCTTAGGTGTTATTGGGCTGTTTAAGCTGTTAATCTGATTTTGATTTAGTTTTGGTAGGTGGAATTTATCGAGGAAATTGTCCATTTCGCTTAGGTTTTCAAATTTAGTGGAATATAGATTTTTAAAGTAATGCCCGAATATTTTCTGGATCTCCTCAATGTCTGTTGTTATTTCTCCCTTTTCATTTCTGATTTTGTTGATTTGTGTTCTTTCCCTTTGCCTTTTAGTGAATTTGGCTAGGGGTCTGTCTATTTTGTTGATTTTCTCAAAGAACCAACTCTTGGTTTCATTGATTCTTTGTATAGTTCTTTTTGATTCTAACTTGTTGATTTCAGCTCTAAGTTTGATGATTTCTTGTCTTCTGCTCTTCTTGGGAGTGTTTGTTTCTTTTTTTTCCAATTCACCCAGCTTAGCTGTTAGTTCACTAATATGAGCTGTCACAATTTTCTTTTTGAAAGCACTTCATGCTATGAACTTTCCTCGTAGCACAGCTTTCAATGTATCCCATAGGTTTGGGTATGTTGTGTCTTCATTGTCATTGGATTTTAAGAAGTCTTTGATTTCCTTCTTTATTTCTTCCCTGACCCAGTGGTCATCCAGTAAGGAGCTGTTCAATTTCCATGTGTGTATAGGCTTTCTCTTGATTCTTTTGCTGTTGAAGACCAGCTTTATTCCGTGGTGGTCTGATAAGATACAAGGTGTTATTTCAATTTTCTTGTATCTATTGAGACTATCCTTGTGACCAATTATGTGGTCGATTTTGGAGAAGGTTCCGTGGGTGCTGAGAAAAAGGTGTATTCCTTTGTGTTTGGGTGAAACGTTCTGTAGATATCTGTTAGGTCCATTTGTTTCATGATCTCTGTTAGACTCAATATTTCTCTGTTTGTCTTCTGTCTTGATGATCTGTCCTTTGTTGTGAGTGGGGTGTTGAAGTCTCCCACTACTAATGTGTTGTGATCGACGTGCGCTTTAAGTTTTAGAAGTGTTTCTTTTACGAAAGTAGGTGCCTTTTTATTTGGGGCATAGATGTTCAGTACTGAGATTTCCTCTTGATGAATATTCCCTTTAATGAGTATATAGTGTCCTTCTTTGTCTTTCTTCATTAACTTCAGTTGGAAGTCTGTTTTGTTTGATATTAGGATGGCTACTCCAGCTTGCTTCCTGGGTCCATTTGCTTGGTAAACCTTTTCCCAGTCCTTTACTCTGAGGCAGTGTCTATCTTTCGTAGTTAGATGTGTCTCTTGTATACAGCATAAAGAAGGGTCTTGCTTGCAGATCCACTCTGTAAACCTATGTCTTTTTATTGGGGAGTTGAGTCCATTGATGTTGATGGATATTAGTGACCTGGGGTTGTTATTTCCCATTAGTTTGGTATAGGTGGTGGTCCTGTGCCTCTTTTGGTTTAGTTGCTGAGGGGTTTTCTATTCCCTTTGTTTTCTTGGGTGGAGTTTTCTTCTCTGGGTTGGGATTTTCCTTCTAGGATTTTCTGTAGGGCTGGGTTTGTGGGTAGATATTGTTTAAATTTGATTTTGTCATGGAATATCTTGTTTTCTCCATCTATGTTGATAGAGAGTTTTGCTGGGTAAAGTAGTCTGGGTGGGCACCTATGATCTCTCAGGACTTGTAGTATACCTGACCAGGCCCTTCTAGCTTTTAACGTTTCTGGGGAGAAGTCAGGTGTAATTCTGATGGGTCTGCCATTGTATGTGACTTGACCTTTTTATCTTACAGCTTTTAATATTCTTTCTTTGTTCTGTACATTTGGAGTTTCAATTATTATGTGGCGAGAGGAGTTTCTTTTCTGGTCTAATCTGTTTGGTGTTCTGTAAGCCTCTTGGATTTTTATTGGCATCTCTTTTTTCAGGTTTGAGAAGTTTTCCTCTATGATTTTGTTGAAGATATTTCCTGGACCTTGGAATCGGGAGTCCTCTCTTTCCTCTATACCTATAATTCTTAGGTTCCGTCTTTTCATTGAGTCCTTGATTTCTTGGATGTTGTGGGTGAGAGATTTTTTAGCCTTCTCATTTTCTTTGGATGTTGTACTGATTTCTTCCACTGAATCTTCCATGACTGAGATCCTGTCTTCCATCTCTTGCATCCTATTGTTGATACTCACATCCGTAGTTCCTGTTCTCTTCCCTTGGTTCTCCACTTCCTCTTTTAACTCTGACTGTGTTTTCTTTATTGTTTCTATTTCTATTTTCATGTCTTGTATGGTTTTGTTCGTTTTGTACATTTCCTTCTCCAGCTTGCTTGTTTTTGTATGAAAATCTTTCATGGCTTTTTCCTTTTCCTGTTCAAGCTCTGTCACCTTGGCTTGGAGCTCTTTAATGGTGTTGTTCCTTGTTTTGATTTGTAGAATTGTGGCTTCTTTGAATTCCTTCATAGATTTAAGTTCTTCTTGCAGGGACTCTATCACTTTCCATAATGCAAAATTGTCAATGTTTTCATGTGTTTCTGTTGTTGTGTGGTCATCCGAATTGGATGAGCTAGGATGATTCTGCTTTGTTGGAGTCATAATTCCTTGATTTCTATTTTTTTTTTGACCTTTCGCCATTGGATGCATTTAGCTGTCTGTTTTCTGTGCTTGGAACCACAGTGGATGATTTGGTGCAGGGGACAAGTTACTTGGCTATCTGTCATTGCTTACAGGGGGATTTCAAGGTCATTGTGGTTTTAATCACCTGAGGCACCGTGAGCTGGTGCAACCTATTCCCAGGTTGTGAGTAATGGACCAGGATTGTTTCAGTGCTCCCAATTCAGACTTCCCTATGTTGCACTCTGAGTTATCAGCCTGTAATGGTTCTGATGGTATGGGCCTGTTTGCCCAGGCACAGATTCTGTGGGCTTTGTTTGTCGTCCCGGAGGGTGACAGGGTCTGGCTCCATACCTAATATGTCTGGATTTTCCAGGATACAGCTATGGTCCCGATTCCTGGTTTCTCTCTAGGCTTCTCGCCACAGGGCTGGACTCTGTGCCTGATTCCCTTCCTGTCTGCGCCGCCACGGGTCCCGTGGGTACCCCAAGCCCGGATCCTCCAGCTGCCTGAGTGGACCTCTCGTCCCAGCAGCTCAGCCGTGGGTGCACGGATCCCTGGCCCCGCCCACGCCTGTCTCTCTCCCCAGATGACCTGCCGTGGGTTTGCGGGGATTTGGCCCTGCCAGCCGTGCTCCCCCCCCAGCTGCGCTACCGTAAGTGTGCGGGATTCGGCCCCTCCCGCCCGCCTTTGTGTTCCCAGCTTCCCGCACTCTCGGAACCTCCCGCCCTCTGCTTCACCAGCAGCTGCGGACCACCCGCTGAGCCCCCTGTTTGTTCCTTGCTAAGCCTTCCACTATCTTGCAAAGTTTTTTAAGTGGGTATAAGTTCAACCTGATGTGTGGGGAGCCCAATAGGCCAGCGATCTATGGCCAAATGGATCCTGATTCTGCCTGCTGTAAGTTGGGATCGATCTTACCAGGCGCCTCTCCAAATGGGAGTTCCCAAATCCCGGGTTTAGTGGCTTCCGTGTCTGTGAGAGATGGGGAGAGCCTTGCCCTGGGACTTTTAACAGTCCCTTGGGAGCTGTGAGTGTTCCGGGGGGGGGGGGGCTAGCCCCTCTGGTTTTTGCACAGTGCCCAATAACTCTGTGTTTTTTATGGCTCTTTTTTCCCCGCGTTCAAAATGTGTCAGTGTAGGTCACCACCATCTCGGCTCGCCCCCATTTTTACTCTTAAAGGGAGTTTTAATTATGTGTATATATGGGCAGTATGTGCGTGTGTGAGTGTAGGGGCTAGCACACTCCAGAAACAGGTGTCAGAACTACTGAAGCTGGAGTTACAGGTAGCTGTGAACTATCTGATACTTGACTGTGGGTGCTGCAATTGAACTCAGGACCTCTGCAAGAGCAGTACTTACTCATTCCTAATTCCTGAGCCATCTCTCCAACATCAAAGCCATCCACATTAGCGAGTAATATGTGCTAATAAAATAATGCATATCAACAGATAGAAGGTAGCATAACTATACAAATACAACTAGCAAGCAATATTACATGCTAATTTAAATGACTTCTCTCTTCTGTTATTACAAGTAATTCCCCGACTTGAGAAACTTAAAGTTTATTCTTACTTTTTAATTTATTGACCATTTGCACATATGTGTGTGTGTGTGTGTGTGTGTGTGTGTGTGTGTGTGTGTGTGTATGTGTTTAATTTTGGTCACTTCCAATCCCCATCACTCTCTCTCTCATCCTCCTTTCTCTCCCATTAAAACTCTTCTTTCCAAAAGAGCAAACACTACTTAAAACCTTTTTTAACCTCCCACTGAGTTTAACTGTGGTTGCTTATATGAGTATGAGTTGGGGATTATTTACTGGAACATGGGCAATGTATCAGAGACTATACCACTGAGAAAGCAATAGGCCCACCTCCAGTACCCATTAATTGCCATAGTCCCTCAGTGAGAGGCAGGACCTCACAAGCCTCGCCCATACACATGATGAACTGGTGACGGGTCCGTTTTGTGTAAGATTTGTATAGTTGCCCCCAGCTCTTCAATGACTCAAGTGTAATGGCCATGTCATGTTTCATGGTAGTACCCTCTGATTCTTATATCCAAGCCCCTCTTCCCTGAGCCATGGAGGAGGTCATAATAGATGTCCAGCCTTGAGCTGGGCCCTCCACAGTCTCTGCACTCTGCCCATTCTCCTCATTTTCCCCAATATTAAGTCTGGGGGGGGGGCAGTGCAGAGATATGGCTTCTCTATGTAATAGCCCTGGCTGTCCTGAACTCACTTTTTAGACCAGGCTGGCCTCGAACTCACAGAGATCCACCAATCTCTGCCTCCTAAGTGCTGAGATTAAAGACGTGCTCCACCATGCCAGGCTAATTTCAGTCTTTGTATTAACCACCATTCACTCCCAAAAGAATCTTCCCCAAGCAGGCTACAAGCTTCACTAATGTATGGGAATAAAGATAAATGTTTAGAAGGCAGTTTGTCCATTTAACAAGACAAGAACTGTAACTGCTTCCCTGGGGCTTCTGATCTCACCAGCCACAAACTTTTAACCAGGTTTCCAGACTTAGGCATGAATTACTTACTGCCTAGGGGTTGTGTCTCAAATCCATAGATTCCTATTTTGATGACTAACTTGAAGAAACCACATGTGATACTTGCACTAATCGAGTGAGTTATGGTAAATAATATTTTTTTAAAGACTTCACACACAATGCCATACCCTCAAGCTACCTGGGGCAGATGCTGTGCCTCTCTGTGTGGCTAAGCGTAATTGAGGCTTATTAAGTGTTAGAACTCTGTCCCTCCCTCACTTCCTAAAGCAAGAATGTGTATCTCTGTGTGTTGCTGGGAAGTAACATGGCATATCTGGGTCAGAGATCTGTAGTTTGCAGTAATAGGAAAGTCTCCTTCATGATCGAGCCTCTCCTCTCACACTGTGGTTGAATTCTGGGTGAAAGGTGGTGGCCCCAACAGGCACAATGAGGCTCACATTCTTTCCTGTTATAGTCCTTTTACCCCAGATAGGACTTGTTGTTAGATGGAGCTTTGAATCAATTGCTTACCAAGTATGTCTGAAAAATGAAATGATGGTTTCACACTTCCTATGTATGTCCAATTTGTTGTTAAAAGGCAGGATACCAATCTCATAGTCAGAAAATGTGGTGTTCAGGGTGGCAGTTATAATACTGTGACTATATTTCTCAAACCGTAAATTGACATGTGGTCTGACAAGCATAAAGTACACTTCTGGAGACAGTGGGATACAATATTTGAAATCAGAACTGGAAAATCTGGGACATATGAAGGCTATAAATAGTGGGCAGAGACTGGGTTGTTTCCAACAGAGCTCAATTCCTACTAAGAACCACATAATTAGCCAGCCCCTCCCTGGTTGTCATATGTATAAATACTGCTACATACAAGAGGCAATTTAAACCAGCGTGGTAAACAAGCCACGCTTGGGCCAGAGGCTCTGCCTGCCACACATGCCTCTTGTTCTCATAGCTGTGCCAATTCATATGCAGGATAAGGCTGCCCTTGAGCAACTGACAATACATGTGGGAGACAACATAGGCATCCATTAAAAGCTCACCACACACATCCAGGATGGTAGGTCCACTGACAAGGAATGATAGGTTTTAATTGACACCTCCTCTTTCATGCAAGAGGAAGGTAGAATTATCTCCTATAAGAGGAAGGTAGAAAACACCCAGGAAGTTTTCAAATGTGCCTGCTCCTTCCTGGGGTCATATTTTATTCCAATCGAGGGTTTCAGAACAATATTCAGGTGAGAACAAGACAGAGGTCGTGCCAGGGCTATAACAGAGTGCTAGAGCACTTGCCTACTTGAAGAAAGCTGGGGGTGGGGAGGGTAATAACAGGGTGCAAGTGTTTCGCAAAGCCCTCCGGCAGGAAGTTATATACTTTAAAAATGATTGCCATTATTGTTAGGAATAAAGCGCAGCACCACTAAAAACTATAATAAGGATCAGGCAGTGACTTCTCCACTCTAGAAGAGCAGTGAACAGGAACTGTGAGGGACACAAACACACATTTATCAGAATAAGGGTAAGAACAACCACACTGATGATCGCTAACCATAAGTGGTTCATACCAGACTCTCGTTTGTACAGTCCAAATTAAATCCATAGCTTTTAACTCCAGACTCCAGATACAGGTACAGCAGTTACAGCAGGAGAAAGCATACTCGCAGCAAGACCAGAATAGAAGCTCCTCTCCTAGGCCAGTTCTTCCTCACAACACAAGCACCAACCAATGAAGAATGTTAGTTCAGATGGCTGGCCCTCATCCTAGAATTTCTGATTTAGAGATCTGATCTTGGTCTGAGGCCTTTGTATCCTGAAGGCATTTCTCCCCACACTGGCAATTCCCTTCACATAGTCTACCGGGAACTTCTTGACACATGCACCTGTATCTAGCCAAATTTCTATATTCCTTTCCTCCTGTAAAAGGATTAGGAATTAGTAACTGCTGTTACTACTTAGCATGTGTTGTTTGTTCAATACAAACCCACCTCTGAGGATCATTAGCAAGTGGCTGAGTGGTCGCAGTTCTTTAGCGGATTGGGAATTCTCCAAAATACCTTGAGATTGTTGTAGAATTCCAAATTGATCCCTAGATATTTTGTATTGAGTTGATGTGTAGGTGATTACACATTCTTGGTGATTCCAGTAAGCCAAATCTGACTGAGTCAAAACCAGGTTAGAGAGCCCTCTTCAGTTCTCAGCATGGCAAACTTATAAAAAAAATTCTGGAGGGGAAAGGCAACAGAGAAGGTGTAGACGGGGCTAGGTAAGCACTTTGTAAAGAGTTACTCAAGCACAGCTCAAGGGGCCTTGGGTAAACAGAATAAGTAAATTTAAATATACGGCACAGATACTTAAACTAACATCAGAAACTTAAAGAATATAAATCTCTATAAGGTACTCAATACAGGAATCCAGAAGAGATGAGAAAAATACGGGAGTCCATTTCCAAAATCTTCATTTGAACATGTTTGGTGTTGTTGTCATGGAAATGAATATGGAAAAGAAATTAGACAAAAAACAAAAAACAAAAAACCCTCAAGTCTCCTATTCATGAATAACCCGGATCTCAGAAGTCACCTACCATTTCATGCCTCAACTACATCTGATGAATGTCCTTTGAGGTGTTAGCCTAGCTCGTTGACTTGGTCCGAGAGAAGAGCATGGTACCTGGCAAACAATAGCTGATGTGTGGGTGTGCCTGTGCTCTAGTGAAAACTACGTATCATCTTGCTCACAGTATTTAAGTCACCATGCTACTAAATACATTCCTTTTCATATCAGAACAGCGGCATTTATAGGCCACCGCCACAAATCAGAAAGTGCTGCCAAAGGACCATGATACTCGAGCAACTTGATGTGGGCAAAAAATGGCTACTCAGTCTTCACTGGGGTTTGTGTATATGGACATGTGGGTACACGTGTGTCTGTGAATGTAGAGGCCAGAAGTCAAACCAGGTGTCATTCCTCAAGAGCTGTTTGTTGTAGTTTAAGGCAGTGGAATACTGGCCTGAAGATCACCAATTAGACTAGGCTGGCTGATGAGTGAGCCCCAGGCATCCAACTGTCCCCTCATGCCCACCACTAGGATCACAACTACCTTTCTATGTGGGTCCTGTGGATAGACTGTGGATAGACTATAGGACTTCAAGCTTTCATTTTTCCAGTTGAGCTACCTCACCAGCCCCTGTTTCCAAGGTTTTTTTTTCTTTTTTTTTTTTATAGGTTTTTTATTTTGTGTTAATATGGTTGGTTGTCTTTTTTTTTTTTAATAAGTACTTTATTTTTTTTTTCAAGTTACATCTCAGTCGCAAACCCTTCCCTATTCCCCCTTCTTGTCCCACCCTTCCACCCTCTTCCCCCCCCCAACAGCTTCTCTTTTCATTCCAACAAATGGTTCTTTCTCTTATAACAGTAAATTCTATACAAAACAGCAGAATTAAATATACCACATTTATGAGAGTTAAATGGCCCAGTATACCTTCCCAATGTCAAGTTCATACATAATTGGCCCCTGACTTTAACCTTCTACCTTCTAACCATCTCCATGAGTTTAAAGTTCTATAACTGACTTAGTTTTCATACTAACTTGCATCACTATTATAACCATCTTCTTAGATCTAGAACACCCTCTTGATTCCTAAACAACTCAAAATTTAGCTATGAGACTCAAGCTGTCTGTTCTTCAACCACCTCAGAGAGCTGAGAAGGATAACAGACAGACTGCTGTGCAAAAAGGACAAAACTTGGTAGCAGGGAAGTCAACAGCCTAGCTCTGCCAAGACAGGGTAGGTTAGTCCTTCACAATCCCTGCTCTACAATAAATGTCTGTCAGAGAAACAGGACCAAAAGGCTGAAGACTGATGCTGGAATGTATGGAGAGAAAATGGGAACTGTCCAGGCAGTCACTGGTTTGTCATTTCTTAGTATTGGAAGCTGCAGGCCCTGCACTTCCTATACAATCAGATATGTTTCCAAGGTTTTGAAAGAATAAGTCATTCATTACTTAGAGAGAGAAAAAGAGAGAAAGAGATAGGGAGTAAAATAAACAGAACCACGAAATTAGAAAATTAAGGAACTGTAGGACTCTCCTTCTGTGTAAATTAATGAAAAAATACATAGAAATGTTCATTTGTTGACCAAAAACTATTTCTGACTTGCTTCTGCTCACCATTGAGGCATACAAAGGACTTGGCTTCGATGCCCCAAGTGCCCAACCTGAAAAGAGAAAAATGTGTAAGAGAAAGAATGGGGCTGTGGGTAGAGAGATACCACATCTGTACTATTCTTATGCTCTAATTGCAAACTACCCACAGTTATTGCATTCTGTTTTGTGTGCTTTATATGAGTCAGATGCGGAATTCCCTGTGGTAGTGGTTGCTTTAACTCTCTAGAAACTTGAAGGCAACTTAGAACTAAAAGGAAACGAGAGCAATTGGCTTTAAGAATTAAGCACTTTGACTATTTCCCTTCCTAATTTGTTCTGTAGAGAAAGGGAGTGGAGTCTATCATCAGTGGAGTATTTCAAGTGCATCTAATCACAAGCATGTGTAATACCATCAGTGAGGGCTAGATGTGCAATTAAATGCCGAATTACACTAATGGAGGTCCTACATTCTGTTCTGTGTGATTTTACTCTCTGAAAAACACACAGTAGCCTTCTGAGTTAAGAAGTTTCCTTAAAATGAGTAAGTACCCTGCAAGGACAACTAACTGTGTGCCCATCTAGGGGTACAATTTCAAGGTCAAATCATGATGGTCAGCCTTGATATGCTGGCTATCTCTCCAGACCTTGGTACCAATCACAAGAGCTTATTAGCTTGATCCCTTCGTCAACCTAGGGTTCCATGAGAAGAGTTAGATTTGATATCCTTTATCACCTGAGAGATGGCTGAGGAAGAAAGACTCAAGCCTGTGTGGCCCTTCCTCATGCTTCTTCAGTAGGTTTTTGTTTAGTCCTCAAGTAAATGACTGAAAACTTTCCTCAGCCATTGCGCTAGCACTGTGGAGAAAGGCTGATGGGGTAGGCAATGAGAAAAGACAGATAGCCACACTTCTTTTAATTTTTCTCTTTCCAACGCAAATCCTGGCCAAGCCCCTTCCAGTCCATTGAACAGAAATTTCAGGTTACCAAGATAGACCCATAGCTAGGACCTGACAGGACAACTCTAGAAAACAGCAAGGGGTGAGCCAGTAGAGATTCTGTATTTGGAAGTCACAGATTTTGTCAAAAGGCATCAGACCATCCTTCCAATTTCCTTAAGTGGTTGCTAAGTTCGTCTATATCAGGCGTGAGATAAGCCGATGAGAGTCAAGTGCCAGCAGCTATACAGCCTGACATGATAGGGCAGCCAAGAAGGGCAGGTACCAGCAGTGAGCAAGACAAAGAAGAGATGCTTTTGAAGAACCCACACTGGTGATGGAAAGCAGTGGCGTACTTTGCTGAGGTTTAATTGAGGAAGCAGAGAGTGAATGGCTGTAGTGTCACTAGACCATTCTTCATCTAGACTTCACCAACGGTTTCATAGGATGTAGGGGAGCAAGCCAGGAGAAAAAGTGAAGAAATCAAACGGAATGTAGCAGCCATAGAAGTGGTACTTAGGAGGCAAGCATTTTAGGGAGATCACTGGGAAAAGGGAATACAAGGAACCAAAGTTGTCCCACAGCAGAAGATGGTGTCAAGGAGCTCAGGGCAGGCTCAGGGAACAAGGTGACAGGACTGAGACCTCCCACTTCAACTTTTACAGGAAAAATACTATATATCATCCAATTGATTTTTAGCTGTTGATGTTGGCATACAAAAGAAAACCAGCAGATTAAAGCGATTGTCAGGAGCGGGCTTGCTAAAAGGCTGGGATGCTGGACACCCCTGCTGTAGACTCTGGGCATCTTTTAGCTGCCTTTGCAGATTCCAGCATCTGCAATGACTTGTAAGTGGTTTCAGCTGGAAAAGGGCTCCTGCGGGCACAACAGGCCCCTGCCTTCCCAGTTTGTTTACTCTCTTCTCTTTTGTTTGTCCAGGCTGCTGCATTTCTATAGCCTTATTTAAAGAAAAAAAAATAGAGCAAGGCTGCCTAAACATGCCTTGCCTACTTCCTATTTGCCTTATGAACAGCCATTTCAGCTGTTGACATTTTGTGCCATACCATGCCACACAGCATGACCCCTTACTGGCAGAGCTACCACCGTTGTGTGCTGGCACCATGTCTCTCTGGTCCTGTCTCACCACTCTATCCTTGTCCTTCTAGATGAGCTCTGTGACACTGTCATGAGTGAGTCATGAGCAAAGCAGTGGAAGTTGTGAAATGGCAGCCAGCATGTTAGGGAGAGATGTGGTAGTCATGTATGAACATCAACATCATGGTACAGTTGTGATCTGAAAGGACACTGTGGGATTTATTCTTCTCATCAAAAAGATACACCTTGGTATATGGTACCGACAACATACCAAGGATCAAAGACACTTTCTTAGGATACTTTCAAATGTGCCTGGTAAGAGTATATATGGATTTCTACTGACAACTTAAGGGGAGAAGGGACAGGCTGTTTAGTAGTGTGGCTTACACTATCAAGTATTGGGGAATGAAGCACAGGGCTCCTGTTCTAATCTCAGGAAGTCCCACCTTCCTATACTCTTTCTGCCCAGCTAATTGGCTATCAGCAACTTTTATTAACCAATCAAAAGAATGCCTCAGAAGGGGCAGTAAGGAGATCTTAACATTGAAATCAGGATAGGAGCAGGGGAAAACCCTTTTTAGGGGATCTATATAGTTGAAATTTCTGTTTATTAATGAATCTACCGTATTTGTAGGGTTTCCCCCAAATCGAACAATTGAGTGACAAAAGCTATAGAGCCACTTTTGAATTGGAGAAAATTTGCAGCTGAAGTGTCATTGGTATTCTGGGGAATCCATCTTCCCAAGGACAATGTTCCCCAAGGAAATGCTGAAGTGAGGTGGTTTGTTGCCCAGGAAGACAGAGCCATGAAGAACTGTGTTATCTTGGAACTTTAAGTGTCTGATGATTTGAAAAAGACCAAGAAAAGACTTGGGGTCCTGTTGTATATCAGACAGACATTTCATATGCTTGTTTTCAGTATTCCTGATGATCTCATACAGTATTTCCTCTTCTTCATGGATACATGTTTCAGAGTCATCGAAAACACAGCCATTTATTTGCCCATTAACCTCAAGGCTTAAAGATCTCTTTCAACCCAGTATATAGTTGTAGTGACTATATATAATATAGTATTTATATATCCACTCTGGGGCTCAACTTTGTATTCTGGCTCCATCTGCCAGCAAGTTTCAACCTATTTAAATTTTATTCACTAGTTTAAGGTATGTACTATGCATATACTAGTATGTAGTGAGTTCTGGGTTTCAACTCTTTGTTCTGGTGGCCATCACTCTTATAATGACTCAGGTAAGTGGGGTGGATATCATCTGGACTTTTACCCCAAATGACTAGAGGCGGTAGCCTTTGTGTTCACAAGCAAATTTTTTCCCATTTGAAAGAGCTAAGGGGTCTCTCTTAGCTCCCAGACTGCCTCACTGAACAAAGCAAATAAAAAGATGGTCCTTCCTTGGCATTTGAGACCATCCAGAATCCACACTCCATATGTATTTCAGTTGGAACTCCCCAAACTGTTTCTTTTTGGTCAAAACAAATGGCATGGAATTCCTTAGATACACCTAGATCCACGCTGGGCCTCAACCTTGTATTCTGGCCCCACCCCTCAGAAAGTTTCATCCTACTTAAATTTTACCATCTAGTTTAAGGTGTGTAATGATAAAAAGTTACCCTTTCTACCACACACTCCTCAGAACACCCCCAGACCACTAACACACATGATACAAGTGACTTCTACCTTCTCAGACCTCCCAAGGAGCCCTGTGATACTCTATCATGGTCCATGACATCAAATGGGCTAGACAATTGTTTGGAAACCAGAGTTCTTTTCTTTTTCTTTCTTTCTTTCTATTTTAATAGGCTTTTTGTTGTTTTTTTTTTTTTTTTTTTTTTGAGACAGGGTTTCTCTGTGTATCCCTGGCCTCACTTTGTAGACCAGGCTGGCCTTGAACTGTCAGAGATCCACCTGCCCCTGCTTCCCAAGTGCTGGGATTAAAGGGGTATGCCATCACGCCCAGCAATTTCAGACAACCGTGAACTGCCATGTGGGTGCTGGGATTTGAACCCGGGTCCTTTGGAATTGCAGTCAGTGCTCTTAACTGCTGAGCCATCTCCCCAGCCTGAAACCAGAGTTCTTTATTTTTTTCACTTAATACTTAAAATACTGGAGCTCTGACTTCCCATGTCATAGTATTATTTACAGAATTCAAATATTTAATCAATGGGAAAGAGTGTAGAAGGGTTTGCCAATGGCAGCTATTCAAATGTGTACTGTTTTTCTTAAGATGGTCCTAATCCATTCACCTTCCTCTGAATACAAGCTCCTGGAAGAGGAATAGTGTGGGCTCCATCAGGCACCAGACAGTAAAATTCCTCTAACTGGATCACTGGTGATGGCTAATCTCCATTTTCAATTTGACTGGATTAAGAAATGCCTCGGAAATTAGCAGAGCATACCTCTGGGTTATCTGGATGACATTTTCTGGGGAGCATGAGAAGAATTTCATCATCAATGGATTATTCCCTTAATGGATTCAGAATATCGTGGCATTATTGGAAAGTAGTGGGAAGATAGGAGTTGGCACTAGGTTGAGAGACTAGGTCACCAGAGGCATGTCTTCACAGCTATGCCATGCCTTGGCCTCTTCCTCTATCCCCTTTCCTCTGTTTCCCATCACAAGGAAGTAAGTCCACAGTCTCTGTTTACTCCCACTTCCTTGACATTCTGTCTAAGTGCATGGGACCAAGGGATAATGACTGTACCCTCTGAAGACAGGAGTCAAACTACATTGTCCTAACCTCAAGTTATTCCAACCAGTATTTTGTCACAGCTATTTAGCAAGTGACTAACATGTACAGCCAGAGAAGACATCATTCTCTTATTCTCACGAGCTGCGTGTGGCTGTGCATCGCATCCCACTCTCCCCTCAGAGCCTACAGCACCTCCCCTTTTCCCAGTGTTGTACCAACACCTTTGTTCATGTGTTTCAGAGCACAGCTCCTTAAACAGGTCTGCCTCATCTCCCCTGCCTGATGCATCACTTTCTGAGCACATTTTCCCAGAAATCTAATAGACACCATGCCCCCCATCATTTCTTGATTTTGTGGTTCTAAACAGTATCTCCCCAAAGGACCAATTTAGAAATTGGTGGCTGTGGCTTCAAACATCTCACAATAATGAGGCGCATTACAGACCTTGGTGAGGAAAGTGACAGATTCTTGTCGTTTGTGGTGTCTGGGGCCGTGGATAATTATCTCTTGCCCTGCATAACTTTCAGATGTCTGATTTAATTTCATGGAGAAGAAAAAGTTACACACACTTACGAAAATATATACCAACTCCCCACTATGTGCTAAGTGTTCTTTCTGGGATTCAGGATGAGTAACATCCCCTGCTTTCTGGGGCTTATAAAAATATACTTAAATTCCCTGAGCGTGGAATCTCACTTGATTTTTATCAGACAGTACTTAGGTATCCATTGTTTTCCTGAAACGAAAGCACCAAGCAAATCAAGGGAATATGGTTATTTTTACTCTAAGGGCTTCCAAGAATTGCTCACTGTATCAGAAAACCACATCACTAATTGTATCAGTCCTCCTAACATCCACATCACCAGTACAATGTGTCTATCCAATCCATATCAATAGCTGTGGCATCAACAGGGTCCCCTGGACCAGTCATGCATTTTCTGCCTCCATGTTTTTCTCACCTAGCCTTATCTAGGCACTTAAATTCAGAAACAGTTATTGTAAACATCTGTTAGCTCCAGCTGCTTTTCAGTCTAATTTTTATAGCATGGTGCTATTGTTCTCTAATATCTATGAGCTTGGCTGTATTACCCATGAATCTCATTTTAAGATGGAAAGTGAGATAGAGAATTGTTTTTCTAACAAAGAGGGCTTCCTTTATCTGAGAAATTACAAATCAATTGCATAATTAAATACCTGACCTGCTAGTCTTCAGTAGTCAACTTCTCCCATGGTGTCTAGTAAAGTCTGAAGAAAATAGGAGATGCTTCAAATTCCTCACTTTCTAAACTGATGTGGTCCACATCAGACTAGTGAATTTGAGGAACACTCTCCCCAGGAACCAAATTCACTGAAAGTCTCATCACAAAATAAAAAATAGAGTAGTACATGGTTACTTCTCATGAAATAATGAGCCCAGATTGAAACACGCACACACAGATACACACACAATCTCATACAATCACTTTGATTTTAAGCTAAGCTAACATCCTGAAAATGTCATGCATTTTGGCCTCGATGGAATAAATTATAAAAATACACTCAATGATGGCTCACTACTAGTTAAACGAAAGAGCTCAGGATAACCCTTAAACTGTTTGGGAAAGTTTCATGGCTTCACAGATTCATATCCTAAGCTGAACAACCCTCTGCTATGCCTTGTCAGTCCCAGGACTGCTGGATTAACCAGAGTACCCCAGCCCTCAGGAAGACACAGAGCAGCCTGGCAGGAAAGGAAAACAACTGTATAAAACAGCAGCCTTGCCTCTGCCTTTCATTACCAGAACCCCGGAGGAGCTTCATTCTGCATCAGTCAGGGTTTAACCAGAGAAGAGAACAAGCGATAGGTATGTATTGTGAGAATTACTGCAAGGAGTTGCCTGATGTGGTTGTGGGGGTTGGCAAGGCAGTCCAAAATGCATAGCACAGGCCTTTGGGAAGGGCAACCTGGAGGCCAGGACATGAGCTTTGCTGTTTGCCTGCAGGAGGAAAATTTTCCTTTTAGGAAAGTATCATATCTGACTGAATCGTGCTGCTGTGGTTATTTCTTCCAAAGTTGTATGCTGGAAAATTCCCAATGCCACGATGTTGGAGGGTGGCATCCAATGAGAGTTGATGATGGATCTGCTGTTGGGAATTGGCTAATACTGCTATCAAGATTGTGTGTGTATTACCATGAGTAAATTGTTATCAAAAGTAAGTATGGCTCCCTCTTGCTGTCATGTTCACTGGACTGTCCACCTTCCTCTGTGTGATGACCCATGTCAAGGCCCTGGACAGTTGCTGCCATCTTGATATTGAAAGATCAAGCCTCCACAACTGAGAAGCAATTTTCTTTCTTTTATGAACTACTCAGTCTGTGGTATTATGTCAGAGCCATAAAATATAGACAAAGACAGAATCCCACTCAGACTGTTCATAATAACCTTCCTTCTTAAGGGTAACGGACTGAACATTATGCATATCCATGAAACACCTTTGTAGCAACATACAGACGGGTGTTTGGCTGAATTCCTGGGGACTAAACCCTAAGCCAACATAGCAAAGAACAACCCACAATTTGCACCCACATACATGTCCTTAAAGTAAACTTTCTCCAAATAAGGACAACAATAAAACCACACTTCCACCTCCCACTTTGGTAAAGCTCACGCATTTCCTTTGTTATTGCATTGTGTCCATTCTGTGCTATAAAATTTACTCCTGTTAATAAAACTTAACTGGAAACTGAAGGTGAAAACAACAATGTTTACATATACATACTGATGAAAGAACAAGGGATAATTTGTAAGTAGTACAATTAATATCATCCTCACCTGTGACAAAAACAAGGCCCATTTGACATCATCCCCATGGGAACAAGCAGCTACAACTTTGTCATTATCACTGAGAAGAAGCTGATAATAGCATAAGGGTGAGGACCCTGACCAAAACAAGAGCAATTATCAGGTTTTGAGGAATAAAAATAAAATTAAGAAATAAATGCATAGCCGGGCGGTGGTGGCGCACGCCTTTAATCCCAGCACTTGGGAGGCAGAGGCAGGCGGATCTTTGTGAGTTCGAGGCCAGCCTGGTCTACAAAGCGAGTCCAGGACAGCCAGCGACATTCAGAGAAACCCTGTCTCGAAAAACCAAAAAAAAAAAAAAGAAAGAAATGCAGTAGTGAATGGTGTTAAAATGGGAATTACTAATAGCAATCTGTAAACATTTGTCCTTATACCAAGAGAGGGCAGAAAGATTGTAGGAGTCAGAAGATAAAGGAGTTTGCTGTGAGATTGTCTCCTAGGAATATCAGGAGCTACGTCCATAAAGTCTCATCTAACATGACCACCCAAAAGTGAGCTGAACAAGGAGGACACCAAACTACAGGGGGGAAAGCCCACAAAGCCTCAACCCTACACAAGGATCTATAGGTAACTGAGGAAAATTGGGAGTGGGATAGGTGGCCCTATCCAGAGGCGAACACACTAATTGGTTGTGCCAAATGACCAGCCCTAAAAACAAACACACAAGTAACATTATACAGACTCAACAGGTGACATATATGCTTCCAGTAATGACTGATGAAAAAAGAGGTCATGAATTTGAAGGAGAGTGGGGAGGGGGTATGTGAAATATGGAATAAAGGCAAGAAGAAATGTAGTAATTAAAATACAATCTCAAAGATAAACCAAAGGGGGGATTAATAAACTGTTGTTTCTTACAAAGGAAATAGGTTCTTAGACAGAGAGACTGAGTACAGGAAACACCCTGATTATTTTCTGGCTGTGCATGCAGGGAGGAAGGCTTCCCTTCAGGGAGCAAAGCTGATTCTGGCCTGTGAAACACCTCTATTTCATCTTCATGGGTGAATAATGAGCTGTGAATAATTGACCTCTCTCTCCCTCTGTTTGCCCCGCCCCTCCGGCCAGCAGAGACAACTCTGAGTAAAAACGAAGAGGGGGCAGGGGATTATTTTTCAACATGAAGGCTTTATGAGGAAACTAGATGACTGGAAATAAAAAAGTCCCATAGAGAGGAACACACAGAGATCCTGAGAGGGAAGGAGACCAAGAGACTGGGAGAGAACTGAGGAAGCCAGAGCTGGGAGATGTGTGGGTCAAGCCAGGCAAGTAGATCCGTCCTCATACAGGTATGGCTGCGAGTGTCGGATGACTACATCAGAACTCAAAACAATCCCTGAAAATAAGACACTTTATTATACTAAATTGAATTGTGGCTAATTTTCCCCCTATATATAAAAAATTGTATATATTATCAATATATCCTGTTATACATGCAATGATCTTAACTTTATAAAACACAATACACTTCAGGAGGGCCAGCTAGTATCAAAATGCTGTCTCCCTCTTAATCATGGGAGTAATGCTTACATTAAATGGTCTTGTGTTTTTTTAGTTCCTATGATAAGCATGCTGATTTTGTTCATCACCAGAGAGAGTAAAATCTTCCAGAAAGACAGTAATTAGCCATTTTCCATCAAACTGATGCTCAGTCCAGGACAGTGCTGGCTACTTAAAACCTACTGATTTCAATTTCACATCTGCTCACGAACAACTCTTCATCCATTGTTTTTGCTGCTTTATTAGCCCCAGTTTTCTTCAGGGCCTTTCTTTGCCATTTAATTTAAATACAAGCACAGTAAATAAATGTGTGAACAGCAATGCCATTATTTTCTTGTCTCCGGGTTTCCTCTGGATTCTGCTAAAGAATTCACAGTGAGTCCTCTTCAAGACACTCCATCCTGTAGCCTGCCCTCCTGTAAAAGGAGAGCCACCAGCCAGACTGTCTCCAAAAACCCCTCCAGGACTGCCATCCTACCATTTATGTATTCCTTGGGGAAGGAACAGCAAGCAGGCTGAATCTTGTCCTCATGGCCCCGTGATAGAAATCACACCTCCTGTAAGCCCCTTCTCTCTATCTTAGCCTCTCAGCCTGCTTTCTCTTGACAGTCATTTGGCAGGAAACTTCTTTTTCTCTCTTAACACTTCAGCAAATTCTGGCTGTTTCTCATAGACTTCAGCTCTTATTGGTGCTGTTTAGCTCTGGCACTCAATAGGGGTCTAAATATTTCCTCTCTTTTCAACTGCAACTTCTTCCAGCAAACCTTCACACACACACACACACACACACACACACACACACACACACACACACACACACAC
>CAJQZJ010032380.1:2118913-2150299 GCA_907164525.1 Lophiomys imhausi | reverse complement strand
CACACACACACACACACACACACACACACACACACACACACACACACCAGTTCTTGCTGAGAGCTTGGCTAGCCTCTCCCCATGGTCTTTGCTGCTATTAATAAGTACACGTGGAACCATATCCAGGCTCCACTTTCCTTACAGATTTGAACGCCTCCAAATCTTAATGCTATCGTATCTCCTTTCAGAAATGCAGTCATTTGTCCTTGGCTCATTTTTTTCCCAGAACTCACTGGCACAGGAAGCCCTTTTGGAAGGGCAGTTGGCACATGGCTCGATTGGCAGATTTGGGGGGAATCATTTCAGTTACACTTTCATCTGCCAAGTTTGTATTCCCTGGTGACCCAGTTTGAATTTTAAATTTCCATCAAGACCACCTGCCTGGTGTTAATTAGTTATGGTTTTGTATTTTATATGCAAACTTATTTTCCCATCCATGAGCTGGCACAGCCCCGTTGGGCTCCTCCTATAGTCCTCACAAGCAGCTTTCTTGGCTGACCCAGAAACATGCTGTAGTCAGGGCAGAAAAGCATTCACACAAGTCCAAGGATGGGTATTATAGGGTTCAAGTCAATCCTAGCAAAGTCAGCTTGCCTCTGTTTTGGTACTTGTTTTCTTGAGAGTGTTGAGTTTATACTCTGGGCCAGTTCTGTCTTACCCTCCACCTCACATGAACCCTACCCTCTCCAGTAATTAGCTCGGTAGAAGAACCTCGGATATGGACCCAAACCTACTGGATTAACACGATTTTTAGAGACCTCTGTCATCTCCACTCACTTGTGGTATAATTACTAATTAATAAATCTAACTGTTTAAGATTCTTTATTTCAGGTGAAACCAAGAGAAGAAATGACCCTTTCTGCCAGCATGAAAACATTAAAGATGAATGCTCCTTTCTCCCAGTGGTGTGAGCATGTCAGTAGATACCATTCTGATCAGATAACTTTCAAGATTGTACCCTACAGTTTTCATTCAACTGTCAGTACTAAGAGTAAAGCACATTAAAATGGTAGTAAAATACACCTACTCTCAAGGAAAAAGGAGTTGGCATTGATGTAGAGTCAGCATTGACTGTAACCGATCTTTTAAATTATTATTTAACACTTATTTATTTATTACTAAATTCACTTATCACAAACACCAACAATTTCTTAACTATTAATCCTATAAACTCTTAAAACCCCTTTAACCTATCCACTAAACCTATTGATAATTATAACAACTACTTTCATAACCTTTTAGAATGATACAGTCTCTGGGGCAGGTCCTCAGTCGTCAGGAACACAGTCTTTGTTGTAGATTCTTTAACGCACTTAGCAGTCCTTTTTCTGGATCTCTCAGATGCAAGTTCGTCAGGGTAAGTTGGTTATTGCAGTCTCACCTTAAATAAGGCTTCATGCTTTCTTCTCTGTGGGAGACCCCAGCTGTCTACAGGCCAACTTACTTCTTTTGAATCAGGAACTCAGCTGCTCTGCCTCAGTCCTTAAAGCCAGGCACAGTTTCCCCTAGGCCACTGATAGGACAGATCAAACCCCTCCAGGCAAAAGCTGAGCCACAGGGTCCAGTCCTTGGCCTTTTTGTGTCTTGCTCAGGCTTTCTTTGCTCACCGGCTTCTTTCTGCTTCAGGGAGAGAGCTGGCCATCAATGGCCAGCCCTTTTTTCAGCAGGACTCTTGGAGCTCTCTAGCATCAGGGGCCTCTTCTCATTCTGGGCTACATGCACTGTCTTTAAATAGGAGGAACTCTGTTTCAGCTTAATTTGGGCTCCGCCCACTTAGCAGCTGAAAACAATGTCAGGCCAGATACTTTGTTTCTTCAAGTCTATTGAGTCTTTCCTGTTTTTCCTGACTTCAACCTTGTTTTTCAGTCTATTGAGTCTTTCCTGTTTTTCCTGACTTCATGCTGATAATGCTCTTCAGGCCCCGAATTAAGAGACAGTATCAGAAATTCCTATATATTTTCTAAATCTAATTTATCTAACCCCTACAATTGACGTATAAAAGAAAACGGGTGTAAGAATCCAGCTTTCTACCACAGGTTAAAACAACAACAAGAAACCCTGAATCTGAGAGAGTAGGTTGTGAAGCGGCAACTCTCAAGAGCTTGCATTTGAAGGTACACTGTGGCTCTGATGTGTGAGGTGTTCCTAGATTTGAGTGTTAAAACCTTCTTCATCATTGTGATATCAGGTGGTGGTCCTTAGAGGCCATTAGGCTATGAGGGTGGAACGCTCATGAAGTGAATGTGATTAGTGTCCTTACAGACTCCAGAGAAAGACCCAGCACTCCTGTTGTCTTGACACAGGATATTTCAAGACTTCCATCTACAGATCAGGAAGCAGGCCCCATGAGATGCTGAGTGGACCTTGGACTTTCAGCCTCCAAGGTTATGAGTTTACATTTCTATTGTTAATGAGCTGTTTGGTTTGTGGCATTTTGTTATAGCAGCTTAAACAAATTAAGACAGGGCACTTTGTTTGTCCATGAATTTATTTCCATATGATTTTAAAATGGCATTTAACTGAGATTAAAAAAGATTCAACCTGATATTGTTCTCATTTGTACACATACTTGAGTTGTCTCATCATGTCTAGAGGAGAGATAAGAAAGGGTATCTTTATAGGAATGCTGCCGCTGCATCATATGGCCTAAACAACCTGATTTTACATCCTACCACTCCAGTGTCTAAGTCCAGGGCTAAAGTAGCTGAAAAGACAGAGTATGGAATTACTTTTCTGATGTAATTTAATGGACAATTTTCTGGGTGCTAGGTATTAAATGGTTTTAAGAAATGATGGAAAACACCAGTCCCAGGAATTTGAGGGATTTCATTTGTCCTTTTGCCTCTGTAAACCTACAAATAACAAGGAATTAGCTGGCAACAAGAAATACCTTTGGCCAAGATGACCTGGCCTTCCCCACTGGGCTTCCCTATACTTACATTACCCCAGGAAACCTTTAGCTGAAGGAAGGAGAGAGGCTGTGACAAGTGAGTAAGATCACTCAGCTGGAGTCATGACAGATTGGGGAAAAAAAATCTAGCTTGATGTTGGATGGCAGACCCAAATGCACAATACCTAAAAGCAAATGCATTATATAAATGACATAGTCCATATCAGTTTTCCGATATCATGAATACCAATTCATAGTACATATTTTAGACGTGAATTGTTGAGATGATATATTCTTCCAGAGATAATGATAGAGTTTACTAAGCAGTTTCTTACACTGGGCTGTGGCTTGGCGAGAGCTGTGGCACTCTCCAGCTAATCAGAATTTACATTCATCCCTTTGGTGAGCTCTTTTGAAAAAGCAATACAGGAGTGACTAGAAAGAATGAGTATTTGGTTCCAATTGTGCTGGTAACTCCCTTCACTTGATCAAAGCTCTCAGGGCAGAAGCATACTGCTGTCCTTCATGGTAAGCAATTAAACATCACTCAGTGGCCATATGCCAGGGACAGACATCGGACACATCCATTTTTCAGTTGTTCCTTCTGTTCTGAGATAAATCCTTTTGCCTTCTAGGAACTGGCTGGATTTTCCTCTGGTAGCTGGAAATCAACTTTTTGACAATTGGTGTTTGGCCATTAATCCCCATCCTAAATGATTTCATTCTCTAATCCACTGACTTCAAACCTTTTATTCAAGTTGGTGTTGTGTGCATTCTTCATAAGCACAATTCAATGTCACCTCTGATTTGAACTTTGAGATGAAAGGAGCCTGCTTTACTTCTAACCAGGCGTGGCAGCTCAAACAGTAATCCCAACACCTGGGGGCCAAAGCACAAGTGCTGTGCGCTGAGGCCAGACTGAGCTACACAGTGAGTTACAGGGTCTATTTTTAAAACAAAGTGCCAAACGGTGGATAGGCGGCAAGATGGGCGGTCTCTCTTTTAGAGACTCAGCACGCTGTATCTTCTCCGGGGCTAAACCCCCTCCCCCCTCAGGTTATCTAATGCCAATCAACCCTGAAACACATGCACATCTGAGAAACACTCAAGGGACTCAACGGGCTGTATGTATAAATTTACGTGCGTGCGTGTGTGTGTGTGTGTGTGTGTGTGTGTGTGTGTGTGTGTGTGTGTATGTGTGTAAATATGTAATGATAATTAAAAAATAAGAACTGGTGAATTTGAGAGGAAGTAGGAAAGGACAGGGTGAGGTTGGAGGATGGGGGTAAGGGGGAAGATAATGTAACTATAGTAGTGATGGGCGAGATTCTCAAAATATATTTAAAAACAAAGCAGCTCTAAACTACATAATAAGTTATTCAACATTAATTGAATGCCGATAGAGAGAGAAGAGGAACTAGAACATACCACTTAAACATGGACAGTTATCTGACAAAAGCTATTATAACTTCCATATAATTAGCAATACGGAGGGGGAAATTGAAAGAGGAAGGAAAACGCCATTGGCTGTAGATAGCAATTCTTTCTTAGCCTTGACTAGTTAGCTCAAAACAAGCAGAAATGGTGGGGGGAGCGCTCAGAGTACTAGTCAGCATTGGAACTTAATATCTAGCAAAAATCTATGACTGGGACCCCAGCTAACTGGACCGTGGCAGTGATTAAACAGTAACTTTTACAAGGTTACTGATTTGGGCTCTAATATTTATATTTATATAATTCCTAATCTGTCCTCATGTAGTATCTACCTCCAAGTTTCTAATTGTTAAATATTTGCACCTTCATAATTCTATTTTTACACCAAATGAAAACTAGATGTTGCTTTAAATCTATCTTCACCACATTGAAGAAGACATCCTGGCATTGTGCAGAGTGCTCTCCAAAGGACTGTGGGTACTTACCTTCCCACATAAGTAAAGGCATAAGCTGACACCTGTGTCAGCACACTTTCTGCTGAATGGCCATAGAAAAGAAGTAAGGCCGGGCGTGGTGGTGCACGCCTTTAATCCCAGAACTCAGGAGGTAGAGGCAGGCAGATCTCTATGAGTTCAAGGCCAGCCTGGTCTACAAAGTGAGTCCAGGACAGCCAGGGATACACAGAGAAACCCTGTCTCAAAAAAAAAAAAAAAACCCACAGCACCATAACTGAACTCATGGGAGGTGATATACTCCCATCTTTTTTATGGTTTGATATTAAGTTACTATTATTAAATGGACATTAAGATCTTGAAAAACCTAAAAAAAAAGAATTGTTTTAAGGAATGATTATGATTTTTTATCCATTATAGATTTTAAAGTATATGTCCTTGGTTGGTGATCAATATTAAATGTTGTCAAAATAGCATCTCCTCATGGACTCAAAACGAAATACCCCAATGAACTTGAACCTAAGAACAGCTGAGTGGACAAACATATTTAGACCAAAGGGTACTTTCCTTTAGTATTATTTTAATTGAAACAGAGATTTGTAATGTTCTCAAGGTTGTTTACAATTTTTAAAGTAGGGAAAAAATTATGTCATCAGAAGAATTACTGTGTTTTTAAATATCCTAAGAAGAGTTTGAAAGTAACATGCAGGACTTTTTAAAAGTATAACACAATTTAAAAAGTGTATCTAATTGGCACGCAGAAGCTGTACATATCTTCAGTGTAGAATATGACAGCCATGTATGCGTAATGATTGTGTCAGGAGAGTTGGCATATCCATCACCTTAGACACATGTCATTTCTCTGTGTTAAGAATATTCAAGCCGGGCGGTGGTGGCGCACGCCTTTAATCCCAGCACTTGGGAGGCAGAGGCAGGCGGATCTTTGTGAGTTCGAGGCCAGCCTGGTCTACAAAGCGAGTCCAGGACAGCCAGAGATATTCAGAGAAACCCTGTCTCGAAAAACCAAAAAAAAAAAAAAAGAATATTCAAATCCTCTCTTATAAGTATTTTGCAACACACAATTATGTATGCTCAATTTTTTAAATGCTTCTCAGTTGAGCAAGTTGTCCCTTCTGGCCACCTCTGCTGGCCATGGTAGGTGGCCTCCTGTCCCACTCTCCTGCTGCTTCTTCTTTCTCTCACTCATATGTGGAGCCATTTTTTTAAAACTTTTTGTTGATTTTTTGTGTATTTTACATCAGGTCCCCCAATCCCATTCATTTTTCTATTCCTTCATATCTGCCCTCTGCCCTTGCAACATCCCTGCTCCCCCCCCCCACCCAAGAAGAAAGAAACAAATCTCACCATGGAAGCTGCAGTGTGTCACACAGTATGCCGTTTTGTCCACACATCTGAGTCATTGGTCTGGTTGTAGGTCTCTGGCTTCTGCCACACTATCAAAACTGGATCTTTACTGGGACTACTCTCAGATATCCTATTGTTGCCCTGTCTTATGGAGACCCTGCAACTTTGGATCTGCAGGATTGGCCCCTTCATGCACTCCAGCAGTTCATAGATGGGATAGATATTGGGGTGAGCCAACATAAAGCCCTGGTTCTGGGCCTGGGAGGTACCTGAGTTGGTTGTCCCATCAACTCTCCCGCACTCACACCACCAGGGCCAACTACCCAGCACTGCCCTGTCTAGATCACCCAATGCCACAGCTGGGTGGACATTCCCAATGTCTAGTTCATATGTATTTAGCCACTTAGAAAAAGTATTTTTTTCTCTAACTTATCATGATGAGTCTAAAGTTCTATATCTAACTCAATTTCCATCCTAACTTGCATTACCAACCTAAAAACATCTTCTTAGACCTAAAATATCTTTTTAATTCCTAAATAACCTAAATTTAACTGTGAGACAATAACTGTCTAGTCTTCAACCACATCAGAGACCTGAGAAGGATAAATATGTCTTATTATACAGGAAGTGCAAAGTCAGCAGCTTCCAAAACTAAGAAATAACAGGCAACTGACTGCCTGGACAGTCCCCAATTTCTCTCAACACATTAGAGCATCTATCTTCAGCCTATTGGCCCAGTATCTCTGACAAACATTAATTGAAAAGCACAGATTATGAAAGACTTACCCATCCTATCTTGACAGAGCTAGGTTATTGACTTACCTGCCTCCATGTTTTGTCCATTTCAGACAGCATTTTGTCTACAGTTGAAGCAAGGGCTTTTTCTTTTCCTACCTTGCCACCAATATAGCCATCTCCAAATGGAGATTCTTCAATTTTCATCATCTACTTTGAAGTAGAATGGGGGTGCTGCCCAGACCTGACATTTCTCAATGTCAAAAAAGTCTTAAATTAATTAAACATCTTTAAATGTCATATTCTATAGATCTCTTCAGGTTTTTAAAGACCATCTATCTATCTCCATATATTCAAATAAGCAAATGTTGCTTTTCTCTAGCCACTTAATATTTGATTAACTTAGAAAACATCAATGATTAACTAAACTAGTATCTAACAAAACCACAAGTTTGAATGACTATTAGTTTGCATTTCCTAATTATCCTAGCTTGTGATAGCTGCTTTCAAAAAGTCTAGAACTTTACATTGCATTTTAAAGAATTACATAGGTACAATACCTTAAAAAGACTTGATACATAATATGCTGTGACCAAAATATAACTTTAATTTGACATCAATATACAAAGATATAACAGTATATAAATAATCTATCTCTTTTTCTTATCATTTCTATATCATATCTATATCCCCCCTTTTCAAGGCTTTTCCCCCTACATAAGATAGAAAGAAGGATAGAGAAAAGAAAAAGAGAGAAATCCCTGAGTCTAACCCCCTAAACCTTGCTTAACAAGACCATTTAACTATTTGCAATCAATTCCCCTAAATGGCATCAAACATCTATAATCTGTCAAATGACCAAAAAAATATCTACCCCACTTTTTGAGAATGGGGCATAATTCTCTTAAAATTGCCTTCTGCTGATTTGAGACATAGGAAACCTGTTGGGGGGGCCCAAATAAAAATGTAAAAATGATTAAGCAAGTTAATAGTAACATTTGTTGTCCAGTCTCTATGTGCTCAACAATGTGAACATCTTGAGCAGTTTGTAGTCTAAAGCTGAGTTTGGGTAGGAGTTCAGGCCTTTACTAAATAAAGTCCTAGCTGAAACAGTCCATGAGGCTGGACCATCTTGGCTAGCCATTTTAAAGTTGTTCTGGATACAGATTTTTGAGGAAACAGCTATTGAGGCAGTCTGCCGATCTGGATCATCTGGACTACTTGTCTTCTTTGGTGCCTGGCCCCTTCTCTTCAGATGTTTCTGTGGTCCAGTGGTCTCTGGACTCCATAGTTGGATGCTTTTATTCTCTTGGAAAGATAAGAACAGAACCCTCCCCTAACCCTAACTCTGAGGGCTTTTCTTTTTTGTCAGGTTATATCTTTCCTAGGGAAAATTGGTTCTTGGCAATAGAAAAAGTATTATCTTTCAATTGAGATTTTTAAAAATTATTTTGAAATTTTGGAACTAAATATACCTTTAAGTGTATATATTTTAAGATCACAAAGGACATCCACTTTGAATTTCAACCTGTCTCTTGCAAGTGGCTTTTAAACTTAAATCATTGTAAAAACCTATGTGCCTACCTTTGCCTTCCAAATGTTGGGATCAAAGGCACGTGCCTCCCAAGTGCTGGGATTAAAGGTGTGAACCACCACACCTGGATCTAAGTTTTTGTTTACTTGCTATGTATCAGGCTGGCTTTGAACTCAGAAATTTGCATGCTTCTGTCTCATGAGTGCTGGGATTAAAGGTGCATGCCTCCCAAGTGTTGGGATTAAAGGTGTGAACCACCACACCTGGATCTAAGTTTTTCTCTACTTGGAACTTGCTCTGTATCAGGTTGGCCTTGAACTCAGAGATCCGCATGCTTTTGACTTCTGAGTGCTGGGATTAAAGTTATGAACTATCACCACTCTGTTCACTGTAACTCTAGAATTTAGAAAACAACAGGGCAGGGCAGGGCTAGCTCTACCTCTCTCATGCCCTTGGGCTGGTTCCCCTGCCACACGGCCACTGACCCAGACCCAGACATGGCCCTCAGCAGCAACACTGCCTGGACCTCACCATGGCCTCAGGTGGCAGGGCAGGCCACTCACATCAGGCTATTCCCCCTACTCTCTCCAGTTCTACATCTCTTTATAATGCTCAAACTGTTCCACTCCTCTTTTCTCTCCCATGTCTCTGCCACATACTCGCACGTCGTAGTGGTCCCAGCCACAGGCTGGCCATGCGGTGAGCAGGAGGACCTCTGGGTGTCTTCTCCCTGCCTGTGCAGTGCCTGCTGGCAGGCAGGCCTCTGTGAAGCCATTTTAAGAGCTGCTTGCGCTGCCATCTGGAACAATTTAGATTGATAAACACTGGCACAGACTGAACATCTGTAAGCCAAATTCTGAATTCCCAAATTCTCCCAAATCAGGAGTTTTTTGAGTACCACATGAGACCAGAAGTACAGGATGCCATGACTGGGATTTAGTCCAGAGTCACTGCTAACCCCGGGAGTGCACTAACAATAGTCCATAAAATACCTTCAGGCTGTATGCACAAGGCACATATACAGGAAATACTAGTGAATTTGTGTTTAAACTTGGATCTCAGCCCCCAAGATGCCTTATTATGTATGCATAAGTATTCTACACTTAAAAAAAATTCCAACCATTTCTCCTTTGGAGCTTTTTTGGATACGACAGTAACTAAAGTAGCAAACGGCCAAAACACAAAGGGTTCAAGAGCAGGCTAAAGTCTTGTTTGTCTGAGAACCAGGGAGACAAAGCATCACTGTAATCTAAGCACTATTTAGGTGTAAGAAGTTTTATCCACATTAACTATGTCATATTGGGTTCATCAAAACCCTTAAATTCTACTCATCACCTACATCACCTTCGCAAAGCCTTAATTGGGCTTTAAAATTTGGCTTAACTCTGGGTGATCTTGCACTATGAAGAATTTAGTATGTATCTCCTTATAGCTAAAATTCAACACATGCAGGATCTTTTACCATCTTCTTTTTTTGTTCTGTTTCTTTTCTTTTCCTTCTTTTTAAAAAAAAAATTTAATGTTTATTTATTACCTCAAGTTACATCTCCATCACAGTGCCCTCTTTCCACCCCTCCCAGTCCCACCCTCCCAGCGTCCTCCCCGCTCCCTCCTATCCTACTCCTCCAGAGTAGGGTGTCCCTACAAATCAGTCCCCTACCCCAGTTCAGCAGTCCTACAAGGGCTAAGAGCTTCACCGTCTTCTTTTAAGCCTAGCTTTTTGAAATGAGATATCATGTCTGCATACTATAAAGCATAAAAAAACCATTTCCCTAATATTTTTGATTAAAACTAAAACCATAATTTTTAATCATAATTTTAATCAGCTTTACTAGTAATCAAATATTTTTCCAGGAACCTGGCCCAAATATTCTACTTAATATATACAATCTATTTGATCTCCATAAAAATTTAAGTAATATGTTTTATGAGTGAAAGATTGATACAATATTTCTATACAGCCAGAAGTAACTTCATAAAAGCCACTGTCATTAGGATTTAGATTGCATTTCAGCGTCCCCTTAATTAATCCTCCAGTGGGGTGGATTTATCTCATTATGAAAGATATAAGAAAAGTATTTGAGTGATTATAAGCTTACTGTAAAAGTACTTACATGGTTTTTTCTAGTGACATTAGAATAAAATAACTTTCAATTTTCTAGAATTTACAGAAATAAAAAGAAAACTGACCAAATTTGAATTTGTTCAAAACAAAAATAAAAATAGAATTAGATGCCACTTTGAAGCATGTGTGCCCGTGGGTTTGCCAGCCTCTGTTTGCTTGCCAGCCATCAAAATTCCGAAAACATCATCCAAACTTGATTAAAGACAGGTTCCGCCAAAGTCAACTTTTCAAATTTTCAAAACAAAAAAACAGATCTTTTAATAGTGTCTGACAGAAAGGGTACAAAGTCAACCTGAGGTGGGAGGTTGGGGCTGCTTGCTCTCTTTAAGGAAGTAACATTCAGCCTGTCATTCTCACAAGAGGACATAATAAATTTCCTCCCTGAAAAACACACAACTATTTGTAGAAATAATTAATTAAATTGTTTAACAGTATTTATATTATTGTTAATTGATTGGCAACTGTTAATCCTTAACCCGCCATTATAATTAAGCACACAGACACCGCATGGATTTTAACAAGCCTAGGCCTGAATTGTGCAATCTTAGCCCATCTAAGCTAGCTCTTAATTCCATTACCCAAATATGACCCCATATATACACGCTAGGCCAATGTTCCAGGCCATATGAAATGATGTTCTTTTCTCTAACCCATGGCGTGTGTCCTCCTTCCTGCTCTTTGTTTCTTCTGTTCAAGGCTTCTTCTTCCCATTAACCTCTGCTTCAGAAGCCCACACCTTAGTCCCACCTACCTGTGTCTTTGCCCAACCTCAGGCCTCAGCATTTATTTAACCAATCAGAGACCATGTAAGTAACAGACAGCAAGCAGGACCAATTAATTAACATTTAGAATGCATAGCATCACCCCATCACCCATCCACAAAAGAAATGAGCGTTTTTCACCATGTTCATCTTAATCATCTCATTAAACAAATGATGCCAACACAGCTAATACTCTTATAGCATCATGCCGAATCCTAGAAATACAGACAAAGAAACCCCATAACACCATAGACCATTTGACAATATTTAAGTGGTAGGTATTCAGCAATAGAATGAGAGACATCTCTAAAAGAGCCAGAAAACAAAATTCAGTAGGACAAGATTGAAATCATTGCCTGTCAGAAGCTAAGAAATTTCCTAGGATGGAGTAGTCATCAGTATAGTTCAGAAAAATCTTATATAACTACCCAAACCTTCACTAAATTTGGCACCTAGGAAGTTGCTGTTCTTGCTGTGCTAGTCCCTGTCTGTCAGCCTTGGAGTCATTCTTATTCTTCCGTGATGTATTATCCATGTGTCTGATTTAGGGGCTACATCCACAGGCTTCTGGCATCTGTGACTCCCAACTAGACTGAGTATAGCCAATAAGCAACATCACAGAAGGAAAAAGGCAATACCTTCCTCAATCAGAACCTGTGTCTACTTGAGGAATTGCTTTCCTTCTGAGGCTTCCACTCCCACTGGTCAAGTCTGCTGATCTATGGTTCTGGGACTGTGTGTCATATGTCCCCTCATTATCCATATCCTAACAACTTCTCGCTAGCAGTCTCTGGAATCTCATCCTCCCTTTTTTAGTTTCTTAGATCTCCCACCTTTGATTTAACCAGTTTCCCTGAGTTATATTCCCTCTGTATGTTAATGAAGTGGTTTCTTTTTTGTCTAGTGGGACTTCAAGTTGTATGAATGGTGTAAATAAAAGCTGAATATTATGAGAGAGAAAAAAATGAAAGAAAAAATACTGGTGATCAGAAGTAAAACTATTTTCCTAGTGACCTAGGCTACAAAAACAAGAGACACTTGATGGTTGCTAGTAGGGGTATGAGTCTTTTCACTTGGTTTGGACTTAGATAGGCTAAGGGGATACGTCATGTCTGTAAAGATAGAGAGAGTCTACTGTAAAGTAGAGAGGGTTAGGCTTCATCAACAGGACAAAGTCCTGGAGGGAACAGAGGCACACAGGAGGTTTCAAAGAACCTACACAGCACTGGGTTTCCCCTTGAAAAGATTATGGAAGAGGATGAATGCCTGAACCTACTCAGAAGCGTTGGTGTGACAACAAGTCATCAGGGAAAAAAAGGTGGATGAAGTTTTTGATGCCTTCCATTTGTATTAGGCTCCACAGGTGTTATTGGGAGATGGCAAGCTGGAAGATGGTGGGAATGTCATCTGTCAAATCTCCAAAAGGGCTGATAAGGGACACAGAAGTCCGTGTTGAAGGAGAGAATGGGGCATTTCAGTAGTACTAAACCATCTAGTTTTATGGTTTAGATTTCCCCTCCCTCTTCAGAGTCCAGTTTCTTCTGACAGCAAATATTCAAGACAGTGTTGGTGTCTTGCCAGAGAAGATTAGGAGGTCAGAACCGCAGGGAAGCATAAGCAAAGGGGTGTTCAGAAGGTTCTCCAGGGAATATGTGCAGCAAATCAAGCAGAGAGAGGGCTCAGAGTCATGGAGGTCACCAGGGGTGGCTCTACTACAGTTCTTAAACCTCATCGAGTGGCATGACCTGTCTAAACCCAATCCCTCCAACCAAAAAAGTTAGAGATAAAAATCCCTGAAGAGGCCATGAGTTAGGTGAGAAAACATTTGTGGAAAGTGTAGTACAGAGGCTGCCACAGAGAGCTCACTACTCAGACAGCTGTACCCACACACTGAAGCACAATCCAAAGAGCCTATGGGAGGAAGTTAAGTTACTAGTGATATAGCCTGAGGAAAATATTGGGCATCTAGAATGTTCCTGCACCCCACCCCCAACCCTTGATTCCCACTGTCTACCTTGTTATGGTAAGGAGCATCTATCTGTCTTATGTTTCCATGGTGATGTATTGCCTCACCACATCCAGAAGTGATGACCAAACGACCATTGGGTGAAAATTCTGAAAGAGTGAGCCAAAACAAATCCTTCTTCTTCGCAACTTGTTTATCACGGGCGTTCTGTCACCATCATGGAAAGATGCCTAACACACTATCTCTGTTCAGTGTGAAGGTCCGGAGACCTCTTTGGAGGCGAGTCCCAGAGAACAATCTTGTAACTTCCCTGAGACACTGCCCAAAATAGCCCATCTCAGATCCCTTCCTGCTTACACAAGATTCTGATTCTAGCGAGAGCTGAGCTATATATTCTCTTCTGGCTAGAAGACAGCTGTGGGAAATCCTGGATTAAAACAAGAACCACAAGGAACTTAGGGCCTTTAGAGAGCCCCAGAGCAGGCAAGTCCTAGGTAGGGTACAAACAAGTGGCCTTTCCTGGAAAGAACTCTTCCTGGGACAGAAGGCTCAGGTGAGGAGCTGGGGGAGGGAGGCATGGGAAAGCTAATACAGCGACACTCCCTAACATGACACTCTCAGATTAACAGTGCTCCTTCTCTGACTCCTCTAGATCCTAGTCACAAACATGATCACTGGCTCTCTTGGCTCCCCTGGCTCTCATTTCGTTGCTTTTTCCCTACAGATTCCTTTTACCTCATTGTTATAGCAGATAGGAAAAGGCCCCACAGAGCTGGTATCCCCAGATGGAGCAGGAGATAGGAAACACATAGTATCTTTTTTATTTGTTTGTTTTTGTCCTTAATGTTGTTAGGGACAAAAGAGTGCCTCAAGTGTTCCCTGTGGAAATAAGCTGGGTACTTATTTCATTCATAAACAATCATCTTTGCTCTCTATATTTCACTGATTTCCCTGTCATCAGCTGAGAAGAAGCAATCCTCCCACATTTGAAGAGCTACGGAGGGAAGAAGTGTTAATGACTACCTTTATGCTGTTAAGGAATTGAAGTGATATGAAAATGACACCCATCGTTGTTCCTGACTCCCAAGAACCAGAGTGAAATATGCAAAAGACTTAATGAAGAGGAGAAGAAAGGGAGCTGGTAGTTGAGTGTCATGGCTAGGGACTGAGACAACCAACAGAGGGGCTATGGGCCGAACCCTCGTCCATGCCGGAAATGCTAAAAGCTCCACCCAGAGTCAACAAATGCTGTGCTCTGAGGAACAGTGTCTTTGGGGACAGATATATTACCCATCAGCAGACATGTTTTATTGCACCTCTCATTGTGGGCGAGTTAAAGGAGGCTTTTGTGTATCTGCTTTCCAACAGAAACTGATGTCTAGGAGCGGGAAGGCTGAGCCGGGCGGTTTCCCTGAGTTTTGGATTTACTGCCGAGAAGGGCAAATGAGTAGAACCCAGGTTGGAAATTTGTACCTGTAGCTTTGCTTTCACTTCTCCGTTTTCCAATTCAGCAAAGTCAGAATGGCCTTCCTTTAAAACTCCATGGGTCTCACCATAGCGACAACAATGTATAGAACTCGGTAACTGAAAAGTTGGCATGACTGTTAGGCACCTGTTAACAGCATGTGCAGCTAACACAATGCATTTTAGTGTCATCTGAACAAAATGGAATATCCATTTGATTTTCTTAGCATGTGACACCAAAGGCCACTGGGCCGTTTGGGATCACCGATGGAGTCAGGCCAGGCCAGGAGGAACTCTTTTGGAACGTTAGCAGGTCGCTCTGAGCCCAAGGAGAGGCAAGCAAATGCTAATCATTGCTCTGCAGGAATGGGCTAGGAGAGGTAAGCAGGTATCCCAGAGGCCTTGCAGGGGGGGCGGGTAGCTGTATGTTGACCTGTATTGCCTGTATCAAACTGCTGGTGGTGAAGACCCTAACAAGAGGAACCTCCTAGAGAGGGTCGTGACCCCTTTCATAGCGGCCACCTAAGGCCATTACAAAACACAGATATTTACATTACAATTCATAACAGCAGCAAAAGTTGCAACAGAAATAATTTTATGGGTGGGGTCAACATGAGGAGCTGTATCAAAGGGGTACAGCATTAGGAAGGTTGAGAACCATTGTCCTAGAGTCATTGCTTACAAGTCTCAGCATGGGCTAGATAAAGTCTTCCCAGAGATTTAACACCTGGTCCTAAGAACCATGGAACCTAAGCAGGTGGCTCAGTCAAGATATAATCTGTCTGCAATACCAAGGCCTGCAACAATAACACCTTCCTCCTTTGTACCAGAGAGTAAGAAAAAAAAAAAACTACCTTTACAAAGCTGGAGTCTGACTAAAAAAACAGCGACAATACATTTCAACTTGCTGTGCTGTTGACTAGTGCTACACTGAGTCCGCTGTCTTTTCTTCCCTTATCTCCTAGGTAACAACTTGGGGTGGGGGCGGGGCCAGAGGGAAAGAAATGTTTCCACAGAGGTACAGAGCCTGAAGTCAGCCCGGCTGAATTTAATTTGCTCTGTCGGTGGGACAATACTGAAAGGGTGTCCTCAGTCTCAGGCCTTTCTGATTGTTTCTGAAGAGTAATTTGAGGAGAGTTTCCTCATAATGGTCCCCTTTTCACACAGCAGGCTCTTTCGAATCCCACCTGTACCTGAGGAACTCTATAGGGATTTGTGGGCCCCACCCCTTCTCTTTTATCTCCACCTCCTTTCAGTTATTTGAAAATAAATTGGTCTTCCTAATACTTACATGTGAAATCAGCTTGGGCTGCTCGGCTCTGACAGCAGCATGCCAATTTTTGAACAATTTGCTCACTGAAATTCAATCTCCAAGGACCCCAGGTTCTGATTTAAAAAGAAAAAAAAAGTCTCCATCATGATTTGTGGTCAAGAAGATGCAAAACTGGTATAATGTTAAATTAAATTTTGGCATTTCCTTCATGCTACTCAACTAGATTAGATACGTACTATACACACAAATAAATTAGGCTCTATGTACTGTTTAATTTCCTTAAACAACTTAAGTTGCCTCTCTCTAAACATAAACATGAAGAATTTAACTGTTCTTCACGTAGTTGTATATTATAAAATTGTCCAGCTATATTGGTCTTCGTACGCATGTTTTTCCCCCACCCTCTGTGTGTGAACTCTAAAGTCATTAAGTGTCCCAGTTTTGGATAACTGAATCATGCTGTTTAAAGTTGTATCTATAACATGCATCCACAAGTGAACTTGTCATAACTTAATGATGCTTATGATACAAACAGCTTTAATGTCCAACTATGCTGGCTTGATTAATAAACTATAACATATCCATTTAACAGAAAGTAACCACTGGGAGATATATGGTTACATCTACATTCTGTACCTGGAAGCATCATCAAGGAGCACTAACAAGTACAAAGAAGTCAGTATAATATCCTATTTTTTTTTACATCAGCATATACTGCAAGCATTGGTCAGATTCATAGTCATGACCTGTCAGTAAATACATGATGAGGAATTTTCACTTGTCATTCCCCACCACCCTGCCCAACCTGCAAATTTTATTTAAAATATATTGAAAATTGTTAATTCTCAATTCTGGTTTTGAAAACCAAGACCAGAAGAGATTTTATATTCGCAACAGGCCCATCCACAAACACCATAAGCCTGGAACAAACTACTCTAAGGAAACGAAACGTCACAGGTTGGAGATGAGTTCACTTCTGTGGCCAAGTGGGATATGCGCCGAGGCTGAGCTATGCAGGTGGGACATCAGCTGCATTACTTGGAGACAATTTGATTCCGGTGGATCTAAGGCTCCTTTCAGTATTATAGGCTCTGATAGCCCAAGACACTCTCATGGTCACTTTCAAGGATGAAGATCTAAAACCAGCAGGTGAAGGGTCTTATGAGCAGATTGTGCTCTTGACTTAAAGAAATGCTGTTTGTCAACACAGCAGCCATTTTGATAAGCTGTTATGTGTATAAAGTGTCTTAATTTTTTTCTAGAAGTCTATAAGCACCATAAAAATAGTCACTCAACAGTCACCATGAAAATTATTTCTCAAAGTATTTATTTTATAAAGAAATGTGGTACAGGTCTTTCACTTGCTTGGTTAGACTTACCCCCACATAGTTTATATTATTTGTGGCTATTGGGAAGGGTGTTGATTCCCTTATTTCTTTCTCAGCCCATTATCTTTTGTGTAAAGAAGGGCTACTGATTTTTTTTAATTAATTTTGTATCCAGTCACCTTGCTAAAGGAGTTTATCAGCTGTAGTAGTTCTCTGGTGGAATTTTTAAGGTCACTTATATATACTGTTATATCATTTGCAAATAGGGATACTTTGACTTCTTCCTTTCCAATTTGTATCCCTTTGATCTCCTTTAGTTGTCTTATTGCTCTAGCTAAAACTTCAAGTACTATGTTGAAGAGATATGGAGAGAGTGGGCAGTCTTGTCTTGTCCCTAATTTTAGAGGAAATGCTTTAAGTTTCTCTCCATTTAGTTTGATGTTGGCTATTGGCTTGTTGTAAATTGCCTTTATTATGTTTAAGTATGGTCCTTGTATACCTGATCTCTCCAAGACTTTTAACATGAAGGGGTGCTGAATTTTGTCAAATGCCTTTTCAGCATCCAATGAGATGATCATGTGGTTTTTTTTTCTTTCAGCTTGTTTATATGGTAGGTTATATTGATGGATTTTTGTATGTTGAACCATCCCTGCATCCCTGAGATGAAGCCTACTCGATCATGGTGTATGATACTTTTGATGTAATCTTAGAGGCATGTCAGCTCCTAACAGCATCTCCCATTCTACTCCAAGTAGATAATGAGCATCAAAGAATCTCCATTTGGAGATGGTTGCATTATGGCAAGCTTGTCACTGGGCATGAAAAATGCCTTGCTTCAACTGGGGCATGAAAAACCCCTTGCTTCAATTGCAGACAGAATGCTGTGGGAAAAGGACAAAACTTGGAAGCAGGTAAGTCAACAGCCTAGCTCTGCCAAGACAGGGTAGGCAAGTCCTTCATAATTTCTGATTTACAATTAATGTCTGTCAGAGATACTGGACCAAGAGGCTGAAGATAGATGCTCTAATGTATGGAGAGAAATTGGGGACTGTCCAGGCAGCCAGTTGTCTGTCATTTCTTAGTTTTGGAAGCTTCTGGCTCTGCACTTCCTGTTTATTCAGATATAATTATCCTTTTCAGGTCTCTGATGTGAAGACTAGATAATTATAGTCTCACAGTTAAATTTTAAGTTGTTCAGGAATTAAAAGGATGTTCTAGGTCTAAAAAGATGTTTTTAAGTTGGTAATGCAAGTTAGGATGGAAACTGAGTTAGGTATAGAACTTTAAACTCATTGAGATAGATAGATAATAGAATATTAATATCAGTTGCCAAATATGTATGGACTGGACACTGGGAATGTAGGTTATACCTTATAATTTTCATAATTGTGGCCTAATTATTCTTATTGTTTTGTATTGTATTCATTGTTATAAGAAAAAGAGCCTTTTATTGGACTAAAAGGGGGAGCTGTTACAGGGGAAAAGATACACCTTAAATTTAAAAAAAAAGTAGATAGGAGGGTGAGGGAGAGATGTAGGGGTTAGATAAATTAGATTTAGAAAATATATAGGAGTTTCTGATACTGTCTCTTAATTCGGGGCCTGAAGAGCATTATCAGCATGAAGTCAGGAAAAACAGGAAAGATTTAATAGACTGAAAAACAAGGTTGAAGTCCGGAAAAACAGGAAAGACTCAATAGACTGAAAAACAAGGTTGAAGTCAGGAAAAACAGGAAAGACTCAATAGACTTGAAGAAACAAAGTATCTGGCCTGACATTGTTTTCAGCTGCTAAGTGGGCGGAGCCCAAATTAAGCTGAAACAGAGTTCCTCCTATTTAAGGACAGTGCATGTAGCCCAGAATGAGAAGAGGCCCCTGATGCTAGAGAGCTCCAAGAGTCCTGCTGAAAAAAGGGCTGGCCATTGATGGCCAGCTCTCTCCCTGAAGCAGAAAGAAGCCGGTGAGCAAAGAAAGCCTGAGCAAGACACCAAAAGGCCAAGGACTGGACCCTGTGGCTCAGCTTTTGCCTGGAGGGGTTTGATCTGTCCGATCAGTGGCCTAGGGGAAACTGTGCCTGGCTTTAAGGACTGAGGCAGAGCAGCTGAGTTCCTGATTCAAAAGAAGTAAGTTGGCCTGCAGACGGCTGGGGTCTCCCACAGAGAAGAAAGCATGAAGCCTTATTTAAGGTGAGACTGCAATAACCAACTTACCCTGATGAACCTGCATCTGAGAGATCCAGAAAAAGGACTGCTAAGTGCGTTAAAGAATCTATAACAAAGACTGTGTTCCTGACGACTGAGGACCTGCCCCAGAGACTGTATCATTCTAAAAGGTTATGAAAGTAGTTGTTATAACTATCAATAGGTTTAGTGGATAGGTTAAAGGGGTTGTAAGAGTTTATAGGATTAATAGTTAAGAAATTGTTGGTGTTTGTGATAAGTGAATTTAGTAATAAATAAATAAGTGTTAAATAATAATTTAAAAGTTCGGTTACAGGAGAGGAAGGTAGGAGGTTAGGACCGGGAGGGAGGGGACTATGATTGAAATGTAACTTGAAGAAATGAATAAATGGAAAAAAAAAGAAAAAAGAAAAAAAAGAAATGTGTGTCAAATATATATAAGACAGGAGAGAAGGAGAAAGGAAGGTTGTTAAAAGGGTTTAAAAGTGAAAGTGAAAGGAAACAGAATTTGAAAATATTAAGATACCCATGCATAAGATTACAATATCACAAAACATGCATTCACAAAAGAAGCTGTAAAATTATGCTTTAGTTTTTCAGTAGCAAATGCTATGACTGAAGCATAGTCGTTATTATAATTCAGAATGTTTCTCAGATAAAGTTCAAAGTAAGTAGAAGCAGAGAGGAGGGCAGAGGGCAGAGGGCAAGTTTTTCCCTAAAATCCTAATAGGGACCATGGGTTTCTGTGAGAGATGTCCTTGGAGTCAATTTGTGCATGTGGATGCACACTTTCTGGAGCATTTCTTCTACTGGTCCACTCACAGGTTGACAGGAATCCTCCCTTTACCATCAGTGTAAGCAATACTTAGAGGTGACAAGAATGAACACATTTGCAGTTCAACATTCTGGATAATCTTCAGGCAAACATTTGCATATAGAAATGACTCTTACCCTTCCATGGCTGTACTTGGGATAATTTACCTTTTCTGTATTAGGGAAGTATACATGTAGGGGCACATAGACTGTGTGACCAGGGAAACAGACACAGCACGGGGCTAGAGTGGGGTCAGAGACATGCCCAAACCCCAAAAGATCTCAATGTGAGACTGAAAATCTCAAATCTTGAGACTGGCAGGACTGTTCCCTCCCTGTTCTGGACCTGCATGCCCAAGGCACTCCTGCAACTCTTGACATAGTCACACGGCACCTGGAATGCCTCTCCATGTAAACAAGGTACCCCAATACCTTAAGCTCAAATCAATAAGGTAAACCCACCCTGAAAATCCCTTCCCACTTCCCAAAGTTTATGAAGTCCTTGTTCACCCTGGAACAGGGGCACGAACTGTTTCATTGAAAATCATCTAAGAGAATTGTTTTATTATCATCAGAGAACTGTAACACTATGACCATCAGACAAGGATATCTCCATCCATCAGAGAAGGATTTCTCTCCCCAGCATATCCTGCCTGACCCAGATCTTAGAGCTGTGTCACCATAAGAGAATTTCCACTCCTCCACTCCCAGCCAAACCTGCTGGACCCCCCCACCTCCACCCCAAGGAAAGAAACAGTACACAGAACCACATAGACACACTCACCAGAAGCCACTGAACTATCTGGGTTACTACATATAGAGTAATATTTTCTTAAAATGCCTAGCTGTTTGTCATCAGTCCCACAATTCCATGAGAAAACAATCCCCACCCTAGAGTACTCTGAGTTAAGCTAGGATGTTGAGTAGGCTGGCAGAGTTATTCATGTTTTCAATTTACAGTGATGGGTTTATCATATAACCTCTTCATTAAGCTAAGGGGCATCTCTTCAGGGATGTATGGACCCTAATTTTTGCATATTCTATTATTAGTTCTGCTAACAAAATCTTTCAAAAAGTGCCGTGTTGTAGTGAAGTTGGTATAATAGTCTCCAATTCCAAAATGAACTGCTATTTCGACTTTACAGTCAAAAGAAGATCATATGTATTATGATGTTATACTAAGTTGCTATTGTTTTCAATTGTGACTTTATTAATTCAATTAGTTAAAATCAATTCAGTGACCAGGTACTGAATGTCTACTTTTTTCCCATAGGCTTGTTTGCATACTAGAAATCTAGTGACCACAGGAGACTTGGCCACTGTAGTAACCTCATATAAAGAGCAAGAGAACCTATAGCCTAGTTTCTTGGCATGGGGACTATCCTGTGCATTATATGGGCAGCTTAAGCCCTTGCTTCTACATCTAATGAACAATTACACCCTTTGTGACTATCAAAGCTGTCTCTAGGTGTTGCCAATCACACTAACATAGAAAGGATTTATTGTAAGTGTGATTAACAAGTTCTGAGAAAAGATCTATAGGATGTTGAAAGAAATTACAAAAAGAGTATACTGGTGTGATGCCCTAGGAAGATTTTCTTGAAGAAGTAAAGTTTAAAAGCAATGAAGGATGGGCATGCAAAAAAAAAAAAAAGTGGGCACTCTGCAGAAGAATAATAACCAGGGTATGTCTACAGATTGGCCAACCTTTCCCTCAAGAACAGTTTCTTTCCATCCAATTCTAAAATCCTGAATGTTCTCTTGAAGGCCAATGGAAGCATTATCAGGCACTTATTAAGATAGATATGTTTTTAATTTATAAAGGTAGCTTTGGGCAAAGATTCCCTTTTTTTTCCCCCATGTTTTTGCCAGGCTCCTGAACTGTCTAAGCATCTAGGTTATTTGAAAGCTTGGTTTAGTAAAGAACCTCCTAGGTGATTCTGATGTGTCCTCCACCCCCAGCCTGTCTGTCCAGCACAAATTCTGTAGTTCAGTTTTATCAGAACCTCCCTGACACACACACTCACTTGCGCATACACACACACACACACACACACACACACACACACACACGCATGCACGCTACTGTAGTGAGATTTATGGAATTTTGGTAGGTTGTTGGTTGTTATTGCTTGTTTTTAGTTGCAGTTTGTTAAGTAGTTATTCATAAAGAAGAAACAAAAGCAAGAAGAAATTAGATATCCTGACAGTGATTATCAAACTTGTCCCAAGGAACCTGTCCTTAATCAGCAGAAAGTAGTCTAATATTGTTCTCTTTCTGACACCTGACTTTATTTAGGGATCTCTTTCCTTTCCTTTCTATCCTTTGTTCTCTCTTACCTAGTATTAGGGAGTTGAAAGGGTAGAAGAAAGCAGGTAGAGAAGGGTGGAAGAAAAAAACCCATAAAATAGCCAATGCCAGTTACATACTACCTTATATCGTTCCTCTTCATGATGTCCTATTCACAGACTCTCACCCTGCTCCTCCATAGCTATAAATGGATATTGGCTCACACTCTGCTCAGGGATGAACTTGCTTCTTAAATGAAAACAAACAAACAGAAAACCGAAAATCATCACAGTGGCCCCTACACTTCTCTTGAAGATCCTTACTTACCACCCTGACAAGTGTTGATGAATAAGTATTTTTCTTTTATATGCAAAACAGAACTTTCTACAAAACCACTGTATCAGTTAAAGTTGCATCCATCAACTATCCTGATATTACTACAAATGTCACTCATATGTTGTTTCTATTGCTATAAAATTAAGGACTTTGACAGCATGATTATCTAAATACTTCAGTATCTCATAATATTTTGTGAATTTAGGTCTTGCAGCTAGCTTTAACTATCAACTTGACACATGCAAGAGTCAACTGAAAAGGGAGTCAGTTGAGGAATTGATCAGATAAGAGTGGCCTCTGGGGCTGGGGATTGTCATGACCACCCATTGATTCAGAAAACCCCAGTCTACTGTGGGCAGTGGAATTCCCTAGGTTGGTAATCCTGAGTTTTGTCAGGAGCTGAGCATAAGCCTGGAAGGGAGCCATCCAGTAGCATTCATCTATGATTCCTGCTGTACTTCTTTGGCTGTGTGGGCTCTCTGGCTGGAGGTAATGTTGCATGAAATATCAAGCAGGCCTGCTTTAGGATCCTGCCCTGACTTCTCTCAATGATGGACTGTGATCTGGAAGTACAAACCAAACAAACTCTCCTCCCCTACGTTGCTTTTGCTGTGATATTTGTCACAGCAACAAAAAGGAAACCAGAACAGTTCTAAATTCATTTTTCAGTGATAGCTCATTTATATTCTGTTTTTAAGAGCATGGTTTTTTTTGTCATTAGAACAGAGTAAACAGTTTTGTGAAAATTTTTGAGAGGATTATAGTGTTTAAAACTTTAGAGGGGGCTGGAGAGATGGCTCAGCTGTTAAAGGCTAGGCTCACAACCAAAAATAAAACTTTAGAGGTAATATAGAATCTGGTACATTTTTTTCCTTCAAATGTTCTTTCCTTCTCTGACTGGTACATTGGCCAAAGCAGGTAGACACGACCTTGGCTTAAGGACTTGAAAAGATGCGTTATTTTCAGAATCTCCATGCTCTACTTACAGTCAAAATGTCTTCACAGATATTTACCCAACAGAAGGTCAATGTCTACTACATGAAAAGAACCTAAAAAGGAAAGAGGTATCCTTCCATACCACTGATGGGAATGCAAATGTGTGCTGCAACTGTGGAAATCAGTTATGGGAATTTCACAAAAAATAAAAAGAATATAAAACTACCATATGATCCACATATATCACTTCTGAATACATGTATAAGGGAAATGAGCCAGCATATAAAATGAGTACCTCCTTGCTTATTGTACTGTTATTAGGGCTAAGACATAAGAATAAGTTTCGGCATCTATCAACAAGAAAATATAATATGAGTATGTATACACAATAGAGTATTATTAAGTTGTAAAAATAATGAAATCATGTTGTTTGTAGGAAAATGGATAGAATTTTGAAATAAGAAAAAAGAAAGAGAGGGACCTGAAACTGGAGGTAGGACATTAGCCTTAATAAGAGGGAGGCCTGGGGGATTGAGAAGAAAAACAAGTAAAGCAAAGGAGACTATAGATGAGATCAGGATGTGATTGATATACACATGCATGCAAATTCTACCAGGAAATCCATTAACTTGGACAATTAATATGTGTTAATAATTATAACAATATAAAATTGACACCCATAAAACTTAATTTCTCAAAGCCTTAATTTAATTTAGGCAAGTATCAAATCTACACCTACTGCAAGTTGAGGTATTGCAGAGGCAGGACAACAATTCCACAGCAGTACATGCTTCAGGAGAGGAAGGTCCAGAAAGAAACTGCAGAAACTAAGAAACAGCATAACAACTCTGTGCCATAGATGCAAAGCGAGGCTCTACATGAAGCCCTCTAAGAACACCAACTTCTTCTTCATTAACAAGGAAAACACATGTAGAACCTCTGACCCTCAAATCACCAGACAAGAATGGGAAATAGGACCATTTTCCCATTCCATAATGAGCAGATGGAACCCATGGGGATCTCATTGGAGGTGGATTCCAATACTGTACGGCAAGGTTGTAGTGCGGACTGAGAATTGGTACTTCTGATAAACTCCAGCAGGGCAGCAGCTGCGGCTACTCTCTCCAAGCCACAGACCATACTTAAATAGCAAGGCCACTGTTGCATAGCCAAGTGAGTGGGGTAGATCCAAATGGAAGTTCCAAGACCTCTTCCCAGAGATGCTAAGCCCTAGGTCTCCTTCAACGATAGAACACAAGGGCACTCATCCAGGGATCTAATGATCTTGTGAGTCTGAAAACATGGATTAAAATCCTGGCTCAATTATTTTCCAGTCATAGGAAAGGACCTTGAGAAAATTATTCATTTTCTGTGAGTTTTGCTTCCCTATCCATGAAAATGAGAATAGCTGGGGCTCATGGCAGTGGTACACACTTTCAATTTCAATATTCAGAAGGCAAAGGGAGGCAGAGCTCTGTGAGTTCGAGGCCAGTCTGGTCTACAAAGCAAGTACCCAGTCAGCCAGGACTAGAAAGTAAGACCCTGTTTGTTTGTTTTTTAATATTCATAGCAGTTAATTCCTCATTGGACTGCACTGCGGGTCAAGCAGGAGCATCTCCGGAGAACATCTATGATGTTAAGGGGACAGTTACTGTAATGCCTCGAGGTACCTACAATGATGCTCAATTAAATGGTGAGAAGCTTGGACACAAAGGGTTAGCTCACTTATTCAAAACCTGCTCTGCAAGATGCAAACCCAATCCAATGCCAAAGTCATGCTTGTTTTGGCCATGCCAGATTTCACATACCAAGCTGTGGCCAGCTCAGCTGCCTTTCTGGGAAACACCCAAGTCACCCTGCCTTCTGTATCTACTCAGCTGTCTGTCAGTCTCCTCCCGCAGGACTTTGACCTCAGCCACTTCCCTTACATACTGCTCCCTCTTCCATGGGATCTTGTTTCCAGGGTTTGACCTCCAGGGCTCTCCATAGACCCACTGGTTCTCCTGGTCACAGCTTCCTAGGGCAAAGTGTCTGAGTCTGTCAACCAGTGATAAAGGCTAACCTGACCTCTGTCCAACAAGAGAGCCTCACACATAAAGATGATACATAGAAGACAAATGGCATCTAATTTTAAAGATGTCCATGCAAGTATCTTGGGAGTCTTCACAGAGTTCACAGGCTCTGTCTTTTACCATTCTTGGTCCTTTAGGAAAAAAAAAATTAAAAAACAAACCTTGAAAGAATGTCAATCATAGCTGAAATATATCCAGGAGGGAAGATTCAAAATGGAATTATTTACCCATTGTACTCTAATACAAGGGGGGAGATACAAAATATATTATAGAGGTAACACAACCCCATAAAACACATGGTAAGAACAGCACAGATTTACATTACTACTGCTCTGGCTGTAAAGCTATTCCTTGAGGGACTGGGACACTTTAAAAGGTTGGAAAAACTCAAGATCCTAAATAAGCAAATTGTTTTAGCGTTTCTGTTCCAAGCAATAACATTCAATGACTGCATGGAGATTATTTTCAATAGAGATTTTATGGGAAAACTGTAACTGGAAATAAAAGGAATCCCCAAGCCATAAACATGACGTGGCTCTTGTTGCACATGCTGGTGATGACATTGAATGAGATCTCCTAGCAAAAGAAGAGTTATGATGTGTGGTGTCAGCATAATAAAATAAGACTTTTCCCTCTTCAAGGTCAATCTTGAGCTTCATAAAGATGTGCAGGGTTTCATAGCCTGAAAAGTATGTCAAAGGGACTGAGAACCAGATGGCAAGAATTTTCACAAAAGGAAAATAGAGCCTCATGCCCCTGCCTTAATTCAATGCAGCACAAATCATTGTTTGAAACTGCCCATTTCAAGTTTTTTAAGGAATACGTTCATAGACATAAATTCTCTTGAATAATGTGGCCATACAGGGAAAAACACACACACACGAGAGTTGAGCTGTCAACCGAAACATTCTCCATGGCTTGTTCTGTTTCTTTGTCAGTACGATCAACTTTACAAGGCTATTTAAGTTACTTAAGCAGCTTTTAGTCTCCATTTACATTTCTCTGCATTAGTACAAAAGAAAAAGTGGGACACAGGATTTTAAAATGCAGTCATCAGATGTTAAATAGAAATAAGGCATCTCAGCTAAGACAGTCCATGGTTGGTCTTAGACTTTGCTTCCACACTGCCTCTCTTGAAAACCTGCAGCACCCGTCCATAAACTATTGTGACCTGAAACAAGTTCTTACCTGAAGGGTCAGTTTTCTCATCTGTAAAATGAGGGGACTAGTGAGCTTCTTTAAGAGGACCGCTGCCATCACTCAGCAATATAACGGAGAAGAGATTTGGCGGGATAACTAATTCATATCCCTCCCTGCTGTTTTACATGTATTTACACAGATTGTACACTGTGTAGTTAACTCCATTGTCATCTACATGTCAGGGTTTCCCAATATCCCCACTTCCTGAGAGCCATGCTCCCATCACCGCAGCCAACTTTAGAACACTACAGAGACCAATTTGACATGAAAGCAGTCATCTTGGTTGTGAAGAAGAGTTTATGCACAGGTGACCTGGGCTCATTTTCCAAACTGAATAGAAAGAGAAACATAATAAAAAGAGTCAGGGAATAGTATCTAATCTCTCAACCCAACCAGACCTTGAACTCTTTCCCCAGGATCTAGCTTGGATGAGTCTCCCTAACATCCCCATCCATGGACTCTTCTAACCTGCTAGATCTAGCCTGAGTCTAATCACACATTCAGTGCCCAAGCCTAGGCTGGCCATCCCGGCCTGCATCATAGCCAACCTCTTGCTTCCACTAGGATCCACAGCACCTGCAACTGTTCATAGGACACCCCTGCTCTTCAAGCAACAATCCATCCAGATAGATCTCCCACTTTCTTTTCCAGAGTCCCATATCAGTGCCCCAGCCTAGACTGGCCTCCCTGCCTCCACCACAACCAATCTCTAAGCTTCTGCCAGCCTCCTCCCTAACTACCTCCAAACAACAGGCCCCACCTACATCACACCCAACCTTTCCACTCAGCCAGATCTGCCTCCATACTCCAGGGTTGAATTAGAAGGTACATCCTGTTTGCTAGCACAGTCCCCTCTTTCCACCTGATTTTATTCTACTCAAGCCATTTCCAACTTCTAGGTCTGACCTACCTGCACATTTTCTCTTCTGCCTCAAACTGAGATGTTTATAGCAGACTTACACTAATAAAGAAGCCCACAGGTCCAGGTCTCTTTGCAAAAATACAAACAATATAAGTAACCAAACCAGTATATTCTCTAAAAGACTTAACATGTCTGCAGAAATGTTTACCAATGGAAGTTACCTAAAGAACTCCATAACACAGAATTTAAAAGACATAAACTTCATCAAAGAATTCAAGGACTTTAAGAAGATGAAAAGAAATAGCTCAATGAAATTAAGGAACATAAGGTGTGGTAGGAGTTTATTAAAACCAATTGTGAGAATGTTTTTGTTTAATCCCAGGTGGGCTGCTTAAAACACAGGTATAAAGTATTAATGGTCTTGTGAGCTAGCAGGGGCATAGCTTAACCAGCTGAGCGAATTTAACTCTGAGGATTTGGAAGAGAGAAATAAAAAAACTGGGGAGAAGGGAGGGGAAAAAAAAGCCAGAACCCCCAGGAGAAGGGTGCTACAAAGAGAAAAGAGAGAAGGAGCTCTACAAAGAAGTAAAAGAGAATGGGCTTTAAGAGTAAAGAAACTCTATAGAGAAGTAAGAGAACAGGCTCTACAGAGAAGTAAGAGAAAAGGATCTACAAAAAAAGTAGGAGAAAGCTCTACAAAGAAGAGAAAGGGCTACAAGGGTGGTTGCTGCCCTCCCATTTGCTGGTGCTCCCCAAACTGCTGCTTGTTCTTCCTACTGCTGTCTACTGGTTTGCTGGTCTCCTGGTTTGTTAGTTTGCTGGACTTCTAATAAGACTGGTCTTACCCCCAAAGAACCCAACGACCCTAATCAGCAGGAAGTAGCTCAAAGAGACCTCTTCTCCATGTAACCTTCTTTCTCTCCTGCATAGTGTTGGGGGTTGGGAGGAACAAGGGGTAGAAGGGAGTTAGAGGTATTAAGTACAGTAAAATAAATTAGAATGTATAATTAATATAATACAAAGTAGTAAAAGCCATCTTGCTACAATAAGAAGCAAAAAAATACCCCAAAACTAACAAACAAACACCTGAGTAATGCCCAAGAAAACACAAACATAAAGGGGATGCAAAACACAAAGACAACTTAGGAGGTAAGAACAGAATTCAACCAGGAGAAAGAAACACTAAAGAGGACTCAAGATGAAAACAAGATGGAATTGAAAAAAACGCAGTAACTAAAATACTCAAAGAAAGTCTTGTATAGACTTGAAGAAAAGTAAAATTCTAGACCAAATGAGCAATGCATATGAAAAAAATTTAAATCACAGGAAAAGAAGACACAGGAAATGTGGAGCACCATGGGAAAACCAATCCTTCAAATTATATGCATGGATGAGGGAGAAGAATCCCAGGTTGATGCATAGACCAGCTCTTCAGTAAGACATAGAAGAAAACATACCCACACAAAACTAAACAGAGAAACATAAGAATTAATTTACATCATATATCAAATAGATTTAATAGATAGCTACAGAATTATTTCACCCAAATATTAAAAAATATACATTCCACTCAAGAACACAAGAAGATTTCTAAAATGTAACATATCCTGGCACTCAAAATAAGTCTTTAAAAATTCAAAAACATAAAAATAATGTATAGTATCCAATATGATCACAATGCAACAAAACTTAAAATTGACAGCAAACAAATTTCTAGTAAATACATAAATAAATCCATGGTGATTAAGCAACTCATTATTGAATGATGAATGAGTAAAAGAAGCAATCAAGAATTTTTTTAGATTCCTGAAACTAAGTGAAAATGAAAACATAAAATCTCTAGAACACATTGAAAGCAGAACTGTGAAGAAAATTAATAGCTCTTGGTGGTAACAATAAAAAATAAGAAAGCACAAAAATGGCTTAATAATGAAACACAAAACTTGGAAAAATAAGAACAAACTAAATCCAAACCTAGCTAATATCAAGAAACAATAAAAATCAGAGAAACCAATGAAATAGAGAAAATAATACAAAGAATCTAAGAACTGTTTTTTTTTCAAAAAGTAAATAAGATCTACAGACATTTGTCTCAAGTAACCAAAAGAAATAAATGACTCAAAATTACAGAATCAAAAATGAAAAGGGAAACATTTCAACAGACACCAAGGAAATTCAGAATATTATAAGAGAATATTTTAAGAGCCTGTACTTTATTAAGCAAGAAAACATAAAAGAAATGGATAAATTTCTAGATTCAGCCAAAGCATAAAAATTAAACCAAAAAGTCAACAACTTACACACAACCATAAAACTGAGGAGACTGAATAGTAATAAAAAATTGTCTAGCTTAAGAGAAGGGCCAGAAGAATTCACAGAATTCTACCAGACATTCAAACAAGATTCACAGTGAATCCTTAAACTATAAATAAACGACATCAACAATGAGAAAGAAACAGAAGGAACATTCCCAAACTCCTTCTATAAAGCTAGGATCCCTCCATTATTAAATCATGGCAAAAACACAACAAAAAAATAAAATAAAATTACAGGCCTTCTTAGCTAGTGTTCCTATCTCTCAGTCAAAAATACTATGACCAAAAACAAGTTGGAGAGGAAAGGGTTTATTTCTCTTACACGTCCATATTGCTGTTCATTATCAAAAGAAAACAGGACAGGAACCCAAAGAGAGCAGGAGCCTGCTGATGCAGAGGCCATGGAGGGGTACTGCTTGCTGGCTTGCTCACAGGTCTTTCTTGTAGAATCCTCCAGAACCAGCAGCCCAGAGATGGCACCACCCGCAATGGGCTGGGCCCACCCTTATCCATCATTAAGAAAATCCCTTGCGGCCTGTCTGCCTGATATCCAGCCTGCACTCCAGCCGCACCACAAGAGCAAAGGTAAGTGAGATTATTTTTTCCAACATGGTGGCACAGTGTGCACTGTAGCGGAGAGGCAGAGACCTAACCCAGTCACACCAAAGCAATTAGGAGCAAGGACTGCCTGCAAACAGAGCCCGGGACAGTGTGTTCTCCACAAATACTGGGGCGGGTGGGTCACTCACCCTAGCACCCAAGCATCTGAGGCAGTCAGCAACAGGCGCACTGAGGCCGGCATCTGTTGTGGGTGGAGCTCCCTGCCTGCACAGTCAGCCCAGCTGGGGAGCCAGAACGACTGGGTCAGTGAGAGGAGAACACAGACCCAACCACAGCTCTACCTGCCTTTCTGAGTGGACCTGTCAGCTCCCAGGTCCTCAGAGGCTAGCCCTCTCCCCACTCCAGTCCCCTCTATATTGGTCCAATTGGGTCACAAGCAGTTGAGGAGAGCAGCAGCCACCCTCCTCTCCGAGAGCCAGTCAGTCTATTACAGG
>CAJQZJ010032380.1:2082477-2109693 GCA_907164525.1 Lophiomys imhausi | reverse complement strand
GGTTTTTGAAGATGCCCTATCTATCTCTTATATTTAGATAAGCAAATGTTGCTTGTCTCTTTGCAACTTGATTTCTGAGTAGCTTAGAAAATAACTGTGATAGACTGTCATAGTAACTAACAAAATGACACTCTTGCATGACTATTAGTTTCTGTTTCTTAATTATCCTGAACAGTTTATGACGGTTGGTAGCAAGAGGCCCAAATTTTACATTTCATTTTTAAGCATTACTAGGTACAATACCTTTAAGAAGTGTTACCCTTAATTTTGTATCAATATACAAAGATCAATACCAATGTGGCCAAATATAATCTTAATTTTGTATCAATATACAAAGATCAATACCTATGTAGCCCAATACAATCTTAATTTTGCATCAATATACAAGGTTCAATACCATTGTGGCCAAATATAATCTTAATTTTGTATCAATATACAAAGATCAATACCGATGTAGTCCAATACAATCTTAATTTTCCATTAATATACAATGATTAATACCAATTTAGCCAAATATAATATTAATTTTGTATCAATATACAAAGGTATAAGGTCATATTCAATAATCTGTCCTTTTTTCTTGATCTTTCCTATACTATGTCTATGTCCCATTTTTCTCAAGTCTGTTCACTCCTATATAGGAGAGAAAGGAGGATACAGAAAAGCAAAAGAGAAAAGTCCCTGGGTCTAACCTCCAAAACCCATTTAACAAGACCATTTAACAGCTTGTAGTCTCTTCCCCTAAATAACAAAATTTTCTATTATCCATCAAATAACCAAAGGGGGGGGACACCCTCCCCACCTTCTGGGGATGTGACGTTGTTCTCTTAAAATGACTTCCTGCTGATTTGGGACATAATAAACCTGTTTGGGGCCCAAATAAGAATGGAAAAATGGTGAAAATGTTAATAGAATCATTTGATGTTCAGTCCTTTTGTGCTTAGCTATTTAGATGTCCTCAGAAGTTTGTAGACAGAAGCTGATCTTCAGGGCTTTACTGAAGTTCTGGCTGGTGCAGTCTGTGGAGCTGAATGATCTTAGGGATTTTGAGTTGTTGTGGTTGTAGACTTTTGAGGAAACAGCTATTGAGGAAGTCTTGCAGCTAGATCTTATGGAGGCATTTTATCAATTAAAGGTCTGCCCTTTCACATGACTCTAGTTGGTATCAAGTTGACATAAGAACACCACTAGCCAGCACAACTCTCCCCTTGTGAAATTGACACACAAACACATCTCTATTAAGCCACGCCTTTCCTTTCTTATTCATCCCCAATATCTTACATTAAAAACATAGATAGCTTTTAAGTCCCACAGTCTTTACAAATGCAAAAACATTAAATTTTCAGTCTCCTCACTTGAAGACATGCTCAGTATCCTTAATCATCAAAGAAATGCAACTCAAGATGACTCTGAGATTCCATCTCACACCTGTCAGAACGGCTAAGATCAAAAGCTCAAATGACAGCACATGCTGGTGAGGGTGTGGAGAAAGGGAAACACTCCTCCATTGCTGGTGGGAGTGCAAACTTTTACAATCACTATGGAAATCAGTCTGGCAATATCTTAGAAAACTTGGAATAGCTCTACCTCAAGACCCAGCCATACCACTTCTGGGTATTCATCCAAATGATTACTCATCGCATCACAAGGAAGTTTCCTCATTTATGTTCACAGCAGCCTTATTTGTAATAGCTAGAAACTGGAAACAACCCAGATGTCCCTCAACTGAAGAATGGATTAAAAAACTGTGGTACATCTACACAATGGAACTCAGACATCAGAAACAACAAAATCATGCAATTTGCAGCCAAATGGTTGGAACTAGAGAAGCTCATCCTGAGTGAGCTAACCCAGACTCAGAAGGATGCACATGGCATCTATTCACTTATAGTCAAATATTAGCCACATAGTACAGGATAACTATACTACAACCAGTGCACCAAAGGGAACATGAACATAGACTTTGTTACCTGTCAATGAGACACTTTGCCCTAGTGGTGCTGCCTTGTAGGCCCCCAATGTATGAGGAGGCTCTTGGCCCTCATATGACTGCTGAACTGGGGCAGGGGTCTGTTATGTAGGGACACTCCACTCCAGAGGAGTGTGATGGAAGGGATGGGGGTAGAGGGTGGGAAGGTAGGACTGGGAGGGGCAGAAAGAGGACACTGAGATGGAGATGTAACCTGAAGTAATAAGTAAATACTAAAAAAAAAATAAAAAATTCAGTCTCCTTAAAGTATCCTATCTGGGTGATGATGCATGCCTTTAATCCCAGTACTCAGGAGACAAAGGTAGGTGGATCTCTATGAGTTCAAGTCCAACCTAGTCTATACAACAAGTTCTAGGACAGCCAGAGCTACACAGAGAAAACCTGTCTAAAATAAAATAGCCAATGTCTATAAAAATTCTAATCCCTTTTAAAAGTTCAAAGTCTTTCAGCTTTGGGCCCCTATAAAAATCAAAACTAAATTAAATACCTTTTTCAAGAGGGAAGAACCAGGGCTCAGTCATATATGAAACAACCAAAAACCAAACTTCAACAGTATAAATAACTCGACGTCCACTTATCTGGGATTCACTCACACTTTTCTGAGATCCTCCAAGGCGCTTGGATTTCTTCTCTGCCTCTGTCTTCTGCAGCACACACAGCTTGTCTTCTACACTCCAACCGACTCCATGACACTGCTGGTGCTGTCCTTGGTGGTCATCCCATGGCACTAGCATCTCCAAAACTGCTGGGGTGGTCTGCTGTAGCCGGGCAGTGCTTTCACCAATACCCTTTCAGGGGCTCTCTTCATGGTAGGTACCAAGCCTCAACTCTCTGCTTGACCCCTTCAACCCTGGACCTTCGACTGCCACTGAGGCTGCAGCTCCACTAATGGCCTCTCTTGGCCTCACACAGTGCCAAGCCTCGGCTGATTTCCATTACCTGTTCATGCCTTTAAAACCAGTACTACCTGGGGGATTCTTATACTACCAAGTTCAGCTGCTAGCGCAAGAGGAAACATCAGCCGCTCTGGAACACAGGTTCTGTGTGCTCTCAGGAGACACTTAGGAAGATTACACCTCAATGTTTGATGCTGGTCTCTTCTTAATCGCTGCTAATTTCTTAGCTGGAACCAAGAAGCATCAGTTGACCCAGTAACACAAAAGTTTCATTTCAATGGTGCGGTCTCTTGTTAATAATGGCTGGCTCTTTGGTCCCAGAATGAAAGAGTGTTAATGGAAAATAGAAAACAACCCTGATAGAGTCTTTAAATTTCCCTCTGAAACTTTACAAGCCAGGCCTCCATCTTCTGCATTGTTCTCAACATTATTATCTCCCAAGCTCTTATAAAACACCCCACTGAGATCTCAATACTCAATGGTTTTTCTAGCCCAAGTTCCAAAGTCCTTCACAACCCAAAACGGGGTCAGGTCTATCACAGCAATACCCCACTATGCTGGTACCAATTTGTCTTAGTTAGGGTTTCCATTGCTGTGTCAAAAATACCATGACTACAGGGCTGGAGAGATGGCTCAGTGATTAAGAGCACTGACAGCTCTTCCAAAGGACCCGGGTTCAAATCCCAGCACCCACATGGCAGTTCACAGCTGTCTGTAATTGCTGGTTGTCGTGGTGCATGGCTTTAATCCCAGCACTTGGGAGGCAGAGATAAGCAGATCTCTGTGAAGTTCAAGGCCAGCCTGGTCTACAAAGTGAGTCCAGGACAGTCAAGGATACACAGAGAAACCCTGTCTTGAAAAATCTACCAAAAAAAAAAAAGACCAAAAAACAAGTTGGAGAGGAAGGAATTTATTCAGCTTACACTCCATCATCAAAGGAAATCAGGACAGGAGCTCAAACAGGGCAGCAACCTAGAGGCAGGAGCTGATGCAGTGGCCATGGGGTAGGAGTGCTGCTTATTAGCCTGCTCAGCCAGCTTTCTTACGGAATGCAGGACAAGCAGTCCAGGGATGGCACCATCCATAGTGGGCTCGTTCCTCTCCCATCAATCAATAATTAAGAAAATGCCTTATACTGGGATCTTAATGGAGGAATTTCCTCAATGAAGGTTCCCTCCTTTTAGATAATTCTAGTTTGTTTGTCAAGTTGACATGAGACTAACCAGTAGAAGTTGAACATCTCGATGAACATAGAATCAAAACTGTTCAACAAAACACTTGCAAAAAAAAACACATATATTCATCAAAAAGATTATCCACAATGACCAAGTTGAATTTATTCAGAAATGCAGGCATATTTTTACATATGCATGTCAATACTATAGTAGGATTTTAGCTATATAGTACAGGATAATCTATACTACAACCAACGCACCAAAGGGAACATGGACATAGACTTATATATTTATTTATTTATTGTTTGTTTGTTTTTTAGTTTTTTTCTCCCTGTCAATGAGACACTTTTCACTGTAGACCTCCAGTGTATGAGGAGGCTCTTGGCCCTCATATGACTGCTGAACTGGGGCAGGGGACTGTTATGTAGGGACACTCCACTCCAGAGGAGTGGGATGGAAGGGTTAGGGGGTAGAGGGTGGGAGGGCAGGCTGGGAAGGGGGAAAAGAGGACAATATAATGGAGATGTAACCTGAAGCAACAAATAAATAAATGTATTTATTAGAAAAAAATTAATAACTCATAAATGGACTTAAAGACAAGAATCACATGATCATTTCCATAGATGGAGAAAAAAAGCTCTTGACAAAATTCAATATGTCTTCATGATGAATAAAAATCCTAGAGAATCTAGGGCTATAGGAAACACACATCAATATAATAAAAGCTATATAAGAGAAACTCACACCCAACATCATCCTAATTGGAGAAAAGTTTGAAGCAATACTACTGGAGTCAGAATCCAGGAATGCCCATTATTCCCACTTCTTACCAATATTGTGCTCAAGCATCAGAAGGATGAATAAACAAGACAAGGACATGAAAGGAATACAAATACGGAAAGAAGGCAAACTATCCTTATTTACATGATACTGTACATTTTGGATCCCAGAAATTCTGTAAGAAATGTATAGAAATGATAAACAAATTCAGCAATGCAGTAGGATATAGTATTAATTTGCACTAATCAATAGCTTTCATTTTCTGCTTTTGGTTAGTGATGTTCCATATCTCATCCCTTGTTCATCCTGATTCTCAGGCCTTGGATTATGAGTAATAGCTTACCCTGTTGGGCCCTTTGTCCTCAAGTCTTCAGAGTCAGCCTGAATTCCACCAGCATTCCCAGTGCCTCCTACTCCTCCTTCTGTTGTGGGACCACACAGCGATCATAGTGGTAGTGCTAATTCCCAGAACATGTCCTGTTTGTGTAGAGAATTCTGACACAGAATATAAAACTCAGACTATTTTACCAACATTCATTTTTAGTTTTCAAAGACATAAATAAATGGAAAGACTTCTCATGTTCGTGAAGCAGAAGACTTGCTACCACGAAAGAGGCATCACCGCTCAGTCTGATCTGGAGAGTCAACAAACACCTTATCAAATTCCCAGAAAATAGAAAAGTGATCCTACAATCTGTATGAAACTGCACAGCAAAGGGAACAGCCGCAGCAATCTTAAGAAAGTTTCCTGGTTCCAAAGCTCACTGTGGAACCATGCTCTAAGATACAGTGTGACTCGGATCTAAGGATGAACGGAATAGAAGTAAGCACAGAAAAACACCTGAACTTTCAGGAGAACTGGGTGGGTTTTTTGCTTGCTTGTTTGTACTTCTTTATGAATGCGTTGTTTTTGATAAGATGTCAAGACAAACTACCCAGACAGCTGGATATCTCCATGCCAAAGAAGCTAAATCCTTATCTCACATCTTATAAAAATGTAAAAATAACTCAAAATGAATCATAGAACTAAATAATAGCACTGACTATAAAATGAGAGAAGGGAAATAGAATAGTGTTAAATATCCAAGACTTCGGGGTAGGATGGTTCCTTAGGTAGAGCATCGCTATGGGAAATGAATGGGGAACCTGGATAAATTTGATTACATATAAATGCTAACTATTTGCATTTGAATGAATGTCCCAAGCAAGGCACAGAATGTAAGAAGACATTTTCAAACTATATCCTGATAAGATATTTGTGTCTTAACAATGATGCTGAAACCATTAAATATCCACAAGTATAAAATAAATCTGGACACCCACAGGAAATGGAAATACGGCTTCTATTTGCCCTCCTGGGTTCTTTGATAAAACTAACAATTTTAAATTGACCTAAGACAGACAGGAGGGGGGAGGAATGCAATTTAAACTACAGACACATGTACAGAATAACACAAAAATACAAGACTCGAGAGTCAAGTGGCTGGAGATTATCTGACATTCTGAGCTACAAACAGAAACGGGGCTTGCGGCTTCCCTCGGGGGAATTACGGGAAGACGAGAGAAGATGAGGAATGACTAATAAACATTTCCTTGTTGCACAAATCAAAGTGTCTCAGGCGATAAGTTGTTTGGATAGTCCTTCTATCCAGTCATGGCGACACCCTCAATAGATACAAATTCCTCTTTGTGAAGTACAGCTATTTATTTCATTTTGGGAAGAGTTTTGACTGGGCTGGGTTCCTGTCAACTTCTTACAGCTCAAAGTAACCTGATGCCTGAATGCCATAGTTTGGGGTGCTATATTCTGGCTTCCTGCTACCATTTTTGCAGTGTTATTCTTTGAGGCCCCCATACCTTCTTCATAGTGATGAGCTTAAAATGGATGTATGAGCCCAAGAGTGAAATGCAAAGCTACCAAGTCCTGGCGGTGACATAGACATTTCTACAATCAGGCAGTCTGTGTGATCGTTCTTCGTAGCCACTGTTTTCACTTTCCTCGCTGCTGCCTTTCATGTCTTTCCTGGGCTCCTTACTTAGTCAACCATTTCCCAGAAGTCTTAGCAACGAACTGTCCTGACAAGACCCAGGCCACTGGAGAGTAACAGCTTCCAGCTTTTCCCACCCTAAGGCCCACTTAGTAGTCCTCTTCCTCCGCTAATGCACCTGCCTTTCTACTAACCTGATGCAAAGTGCTTCAAGCCTAGAGAATGTAATGTTTTCCCCTCAACTTGTTAGCCATGGCCTGCTAAGCGGGTGGTTAAGTATTCAAGGCATTAGTAAAGGGTAAAGTTAACAAGAGAACAAATTCTTTACTCTGGAAATTCTAAACTCCATTCAGCAGTCTACTGATCCACAAAAGTCACTCAATAGAACTTAAAGATGGGTCCACACTACAGCCTGACATACGCCCCTGTGCCACTGAGCCTCACCCGAGCTCAGCTGCAAAGCAATCCTGTTCACTGAAATCAGAGGCTTTATTTGTAGTGGCGCCATCAGAGACAACCTACTAGATACAAGGATTCCACTGTGAGTGTAAAACTAGGCTTGTGGATGCAAAACTAGCAGAAAAGACTGCTTTATAAAGTTCCCTGCCACAAGTGTTCGCCATTTCTCCATTAAAACTCCCATCACCGCCCAGAAAACAGCTCCGATCTCCTAGGAAACTTGAGATCTAGACGACTTTTCTCTCTACATGGCTTCTGTTGCTCTTCTCCCTCTCCTCCCCCACCCCAATGCCCACATAAATCATTTAAATCGTGTTATTTGCTAAGTGGAAGTCTGTACTTGGGTGCTTAAAAAATAAGCTTCAAGTTATTCTGGTGCCGCAGCCAGAACTCCGCGCATGCCCCGTGAAATTCCTGATGCAGATCTACATTCTCCACAGCTCCTAGCTGGTACCGGCTGGGTCCCATCTCAACTGAGGAAAGCTGAGTAACAGGAAGAACAGTGTTTTCTTTTCTGCATGTTTGTGTTTCATTCACATCTGTGGACACCACAGGTAGGTCAGCAGGCCTCCCACCTTACACCTCTGTGGACTTGAAATGCTTACCTGAGAGAGAGGAGCCTCCAGTGAGGCCTATGGCCATGAGGTTCATGTTCCCCAGCAGCTCACACAGTAGAGGCCTCAACTGGCAGACCCTCTGACTCTTGATTACTTGGCTTAATTCCTTGCCTGCTTTGTCCAGACAGAAGACTGAGTATGCAGAGAACAGAGTGTGCAAATGTTAATCCCACCGAATGAGAGTAAAGACCATTGCCAAATTCTTTGAGTTGAATTAAGCAAGCTTTATTTTCTGTCAGACAGGGCTGTCGCCCTAAAGCGAGGTTTGAAAGAGCAGCATGAAGCATAGGAGAAAATGCTGTTTATGTAGCTCAGTAACTGCAAGACTAGGGGATTTTCAAGGGTTGCAAGAATTTCCGGAGGAATTCTGGTTACATAGAAACTTGGTAGAATTTTTCAAAAAATTTTGGCACATCTTATTGTATCTAGGTGGAGGTCAGCATATAGAGTGTGGAACACGTCAAGTTTCAGAAAATAGGTCAAGACATGGTCACACTCAAGGTTTACAGAAATCAGAAATGAACTTATTTTGACCCTGTGACAAGGTGGCTTCTAATCTTAAAATAGAGTCAGGCTGGTCCATCACAGAAAACAATATATGTGGAGAACACAGTGTGTGCAGGGTATATCGGTTTCAAAAGTCATATTAGGGGCTGGAGAAATGCCAGTGTGCCAAAACAGTCTTCTCCTCATGAACCTCTTCAGCTGCTTATTCATGGAACTCATTTTTAACCTGCAATTCATCCTATAGTTGGCTTTTCAGAAAATAAATCCTCTACGCTTCAAACAGGGAAAGCTGTGTAGAGTAAGAAAGAGGGGGTCCCGCAGGCCCAAGATTGCCTAATGCTGGGGAAAGAGCGTCGCTGTGCAGGTGAAGGCATGTGGCTGTCAAGGTACGTGCAGTAGGCTTCCAGGTTGAGTCTCAGAGATTAGCAAGCCAATCTTAAATGACCATAGTAACATGGGAAATAGGGCTACACATTCAAATGAGAAGATAAGACAGTACTTTCAAAGTACAAATGGATGATTAATCTGAGGCCATTTTGAAGCCAGTTGCCAGAACACATTTTGATTTCTTAGTCACACATGTCTTCCTCATTCCTGTGAGACCCAAGCCTCTCTGGAGTGTGGCCTGTGGTAGAGGGGACACAATTTTATGGTGGACTATGTGTTATAAATAAGTGAGACTGTGACAAAGTTATTTAGTTTAGCAACAAAATCTTGGAAATTTGTATGATTGGCCACCTTGCATCTGCAAAGGGCCTCAAATGCACCTGTGTGTTGCTAGGTGTGTTAGGTGTTAACAGAAGCATTGCTGCAGAACCCTCATTGACTCTTTAGAGATGGGAAATACCAGGTAGAAACTACCTCCTCATTCTGAAGCCTTGGATCCTGAGGTCATAGGGATACCAAGTGTTGTCTGTGTGTGAGAGAGACAAGATTGCACTGTGCACACCCAACTGACCTGTAACTTGCCACGTAGACCAGACTAACTTCCAAGTCAGCAGATCCATCTACCTGCCTCTGGAACTCTGGGATTAAAGACATTTACCTGTACCTGGTCCATTCTACATACATATATAAAGGTTAAAATATACTGGGAGATATATATGTATGTATGTATGTATATATATATGTGTGTATGTATATATATGTAAAATTTATATTTATATATAAATAACATATATAAATTTAAATATATAATATATAAGTTTAAATATTATAAATAAATTTATAAATATACATATAGACATATATACATACAGATACATATACACATAAAGTTTATATTTATATATAAATAATATAAAAATACCATAAATAAATTTAAATATAAATAATATACAAAAATATATATTATAAATGTAAATATTGTGAATAAATTTATAATTTGTAAAATATATAAATTTTACATATATATTCATACATATACATACACACATATAATATATATATATACACACACATACATATGGGTCAGTATATTATAACCTTTTCTTAGGGATATGCAATATTGGATGAAAAAGAGAATCTAACAAACTCTTCAAATCTGACTCTAGAACAGTAGACTAGCATCATTACTTTAAAAGGCTTGCCTGCATTCATTCTTCAGTACCTGATGGTGCTGCTTAATGCAATGACTGAGATGTGCTTGACGGCCATGCTCCTCTATTGAGAGAGAGAGAAGCCACACTACTAATGATTTCAGAAATCATCTCTCCACAGTGACATTATTTTCCTGGAAAATTGTGCTTGCTGAACCTAGAAAACCACAAAGAAGAGCAGCCAGCAGACATGAGCCACTCCTCATGCTAGGTGTTAAGTTCAACATGAGGTGTCTTATAACTGTCCTCAGCTTGAACTTGTCTTTCCAAAGCGCCATTCATTGAGAAGGACAGTTGACTTTTCTAAGGTGGAAGCACAAGAGCTCTATTGACTTATTTGTAACACATGAGAAGTGTCTGTCACCCCACATATCCTGGAATTTAATGCAGATGTCATTCTACTAAAAGGAAAAATCAAGAAAAAAATCAAGGCAGAAAGCAGCTTTCTTGGAAAAAGTAAAGTTCTGCTCAGCGCTCCAGTGAGAAGAGAAGTTATTGTTCACAGTCAAGGGCTATGTTGAGAATCATGTGTTGCTAGAACTGAAAGTTTACAAAGGCTCAAACCCTCCTCATGACAGCTCCCTTACCTAAGCCTATGACCATCAACAGCATGTGAGTATCATTCTCTTGCTCCCACAGACTTCTCAGCCTCAGCCTGCCAGGCTTGACATTGTTTTGTCCTTGTTGATGCTAGCAAGCAAGCTAAGGTGTTAGCATGCAAGAGCAACACGTGACCAGCTGCACCCACCACTGTTAAGGCAGGAATGTACCTCACCTGGCCTTTGAGGCTTACTCTCAGCTCCCCACAACAAGGAAATAGAATCAGTGCCTGTTGATCTGACATCCCCAGCTCGCTGTTTACACTACCACGTCTCTCTCACAGCTGCAGCCTTAGTCCGTTGCTTGGAAACCATCCCTCCACTTCTAGCATGCTCAAGTCCTTCCAGAAGATAAAAAGAGTAGCACACACTCTTCTCTTCCAAGCAGTCTCACACAGACTCTGCCTGCCTTTTGTTTTCTCAAATTCTGTCTTTTATCTCCATGCTAGTGTTGTTCAGCATGTGCTACACTGTGCTACCACCAGGCTCCAGAGCAGTGGTTCTCAACCATCCTATTGTTGCCACCATTTAGTATTGCTTCCTCTTGTCGCTGTGACCACCCCAACCGTAAAATTATTTCATTGTTACTTCATAACTGTAACTTTGCTACCGTTATGAATTGTAATGTAAATGTTTGTGTTTCCCGATGGTCTTGGGCGATCCCTGTGAAAGGGTCATTTGACATCCCCAGGGGGTCAGGTCCCACAGGTTGAGAACCTCTGAGTTCACTACCAAATGCCCCACATAGTTTTGAAAATTAAATCTTTTCTTCCGATAAGCTTTGTCTCTGACATACACTGCTGAAGGTCTTCCTCCATATCTCATCCAGGCCTTTTAGTCCTATGAGGCAGCCTCTGTATCCCCAGTACCTGGCTACTGAGCTGTAGATGTGTTTTCTCGACTGGTAGACCAGCATATAGCTGGAACGTCCTGCCTCTAAGGCCACTGCTAGGGAAGACAGTCACACTCAGCATTCCATTCTCATCCCTCCTAAGCATCAGAAATAACGCAGACATGGCTGAAATGTGTCTGCAGGGTTCTGTTTTAGACCTTGGTGTTTTTAAATAGGTTCACAGATGATGAAGACCCTGAGCTGAGCACCCAGCTAAACATCCTCACCAGCAATACCTCCCCTGAAGGACTCCAAGTTCAGAAAGAATTAAAAGGGCATTCTAATGGTTAGGATAATTTATCCTGTCTAGATAGTCAGATAGTCATAAATCTTGGTTCCACAGAGGACACCATGGTACAGGCCTCCTGCATGCACCCAGACTCTCTGCCTTATAAGGATAGACCCACTGTTCATTCAAAACATACCAGAACTTCTTTTTTTTTTTTTTCCTTACAATGTTTTGTTTATTTATTCATTTTGCATCCCAATCTTACCCAACTCCCTCCCCTCCTCTGGGTCCTGCCCTCCCACTCCCTTCCCTCATCTCCCCTCTCCTTCTCCTCAGAAAAGGGGAGGACCCTCCCTCTCCTACCTTGTACCTTCCCACCCCAGCACATCAGTAGCATCAGGTCTGAGCACTTCCTCTTCCAGGAGGCCAGGCATCACAGACCCATTAGGAGGAAGTGGTCAAAAAACAGGCATCAGAGTCCTTGCCAGAGACAGCCCCACCCACTTGCCAAGGACCCACAGGATGACCCAGCTGCCCATCAGTTACATATCAGAACTTCTTAAATATGGTTACTGAGGAAAATGAGGCCATTAGAACTAGAGAGACTCAATTTTAAAATCTTTAAATCCTTTGAACTTAAAATTCTACCATGAGACAGTTGTCAAAATAGTTCACTCATTCTCTCTCTTCCCCTCCCTCTACTCCTCCTTAAACAAATTTTCATTATGTTAATATTATTAATAGGAACAGACCATAATTTCTGAAAACTTTACTTTTATTGAAAAAAAAAAACCTATTGTAGTAGTTACAGTAACAGTGGTCGCCACCATAGGCAGGATCTCAGGCCTCATCCAACGTTTTGCAGATTCCAGAAGGGATACATGCCAGTAGAATTTGGCCAGGACCATTAGAAGAGGAAGTTGGAGGAAAGAGTTGATAACTAGGAAATTGACATTCTTGTAACACACACACACACACACACACACACACACACACACACACAGACAATGAAACATGAATGGATAAACTAAAAAGAGAATTTCCCATCAAGAAACACATCCAGAGGAATTCAGCAAAAAGTGAAAGAATGGAAACCATTAATACAAAACAATCAAAGCAGCAACAAGCAGCAAACTTAGCTGAATGGGGCTAGAATCTAACTTTGCAGTAATATATAAGAATAAGAGTGGTATCTTAAGGAAACATGAATTGCTGACAGGATTATAGCCTTCCTATTTTGACTAAGTCCTTGTTGAAAGCAGGAACCAGCTTCCATTTGTTTCTGCACCAGCCCCTAAGCTGAATGTTGCTGGTGAAGCATTGATCCACACATGGATTCCGAAAGGTCAGCTAGACACACCTTCCTCCCTCCCATAACATGCTGATGTCTTGACACAACTTTAGTGAGTTGTTTTAAAAGCTCTGCAGTCACTCAAAAACATTTTAACATCTCACTTATTCCCATGCCAATGTTTTCTTGGTAGTTTCGAAATGAATAGTAAAGTTCCTGTGTGTGTGTGTGTGTGTGTGTGTGTGTTTTACTAGAAAACTATAATACTTCCCATCACCTTCCCAAAAGACTCACATTTATGCCAAATAACACAGTGCTCAACCTCTCAGCATTTATGAATTTCATATAAGCACGGGGAAGTAAGACATTGGCAATATCACAAATGAAATGCTGACTGTTTAAATATAGTCAAATTTTTATCATTTACACAAATGGATTCAAATTACTAACATATATTTGCAATGTGGTCTTTCAGGTGCACAATAAAATGTTAGTTGGTATAAAGACCAAGTCAATTTTAGTAAATACTACTTGTGTAGAGTCTGGATTGTGTTGTATGCTCAATACAAAACCGTCAAACTAATTAAAATTTCAGTCACAATGCATACACTAATGTAGTCAAACAAAAGTGTTAGCAATATATCTTCTTAGACATTTTTCTGAAAATATAGTGTCAAATTTGAGTGTAGACTCCACATGGATCACCATATTCACCAACCAGTCTGTTTCAATAATGAGTCAAAAGGTGCCGCAGGGCCCTTATAGGGTGATCGCTACATAAGGGGATCTCAGGGAAAAGGTGAGTGCACTGCCCACCCAACTCTCCAGCCTTCACTCCGAAGACAAACAGACGTCACAGGGGTAATGTCTAAGTATTATCCATTTTTACTATTTTGTCCCCTAGCTTATATACAGAACCAAATGGGTGCTTCCACATGAGGCTACGTAGGCCAATCACATTAAAGGCCATCTTATTACATCACATAACATAAGCCTGGTAACATGATAACCATGCATTGGTCACAGTATGGAAGTACTGCTCACCCAATCAGCTATACCCATGATCAGGCTTCAACTCCTCTCGGGTATCTTCTGGCCATTGCCATCTTAGATATCTCCCACAAGTTACTTTCATTTTCCCAGCCACGAGGCATTTCTCACAAGCCTCCATTTCCCGGGTCCCCACAAAAAGGTATCCACATTAGTCTTTCCCTTGCCTGTGATTCAAATGCTGCATCCTAAACAGGTAACTGGATGTGCTAAATGTTATTTCTGTGGTACCAGTGTGCATGGCTCAGATTATTTTTGACATGATTAAACCTCATTCCCTTAACTTTTAGATACACTAACATTGAATATTAAGGTGTCTCCCCAAAGACTCGCGTACCAAAAACTTGGTCCCCCCAGCTAGTGGTGTTATTGAGAATTTTTTGGGTCAGGACAACTTCAGTCAATTAGGACACAGATGAGTTCACAACTGAGTGGACAAGAGAAGGCAGGAATGTAAGTGAGAGACTGGGTCACTAGAGATCTGCCTTTCTGAGGGGTTTGTCCTCAGATCCTTCTTATTCTTTCTACTCAGCCAGATGAGATTCACAAGTCTGCCCTAACTAACCTCTGCTCCCCAACATGAAGTTCTGCCTTTCTGAGCTCCAGGAACCACAGAACAAAGACCCACATACTGAAGCTCCCAAAATTGCCATCCAAAACAATCCTGCCCTCTTTCTAATTTATGAGGTATTTTGTTACCACAACAAAGGCTAACAAACACAAGGTATGTGGTCACACACTATTCTAAAATCACAATAGACTAATCTCATTTACAGATGGCTGTAGCAAGCTTTATTAACCCGACATTATTAATGTTCAAATTATAAAAGTTTCCTTCTTTTCATCTTTATTCAACAAGCACTCTTTGGATAACAATCGGCTTTTCTGTATATCAATGTACACTTACACTTGAACAGACTCTAATTTACAAAATATAACAATGAGTGGCGTGTATGGGACCAGAGTGTCTGTACTAAGCCTTGCTGGTGTTTCCTAAAGTCTACGTGACAATTACAGTTCCAATTTTCCATTAGTAAGTGGCCACTGTGTTTTTTTATGAATATCACTTTCCCATTCACCTTTGTTCATTTGCTGTGGAACCACCTGGAGGAAGGATCGTCTGGAAGCATCCCAATAGAGAGGGACATTGTTCATTGTGGGCTGGCACATATGGTGCCAATGGAAGGTAGAATTAAGGCACAGATAAAAATTAGGTGGCTGGGGAAAACAAAATGAATGCAATTATATTACTGGAAGAGTCTTCCATCAAGAAACAATGAAAACCAATATGGCACCCCTTTATGTTCCTCACCACACAGAGGAACCCAGAAGAGCTGAATCCAAGTTCTGAATTAAGCAGAAAGAAAGACAGGAAGGAAGAAAAAAATGAATCGAGGAAAGAAGAAAAGAAAAAAGAAAGGACCCAATTACCTAAACTGTTAGTGATCAACTGATCTTTCTTTGCTTAGTCAGAGTGTATTTTGCTTTAAGGTTTACCATTGACAGTGATAGATCTGTCATTTAAATTGATTGACAGCTTACCTACATCTCTAGCTTACATATAGTTAAGTTTACATATAGTTAAATTTGCCCTACAGAGGAAGTCCAAAAGGGCCTAATAAGAGCTCAGAATGATTTTCAATTTTGAGAAACATGAATCTAGGCCTCATTAATAAAATATAGAAAATAGCTGGGATTAAATTATCTCCCAAATTTTACATATATCTACATGTTACTTCAAATAGGAAGTTGACTAACACAAGCCACTTAGGACAGAGACAAGGGCAGTGGATAACAAATTCAAATATATTTGGCAACTTACTGAGACATGTATGCCAAAGCTGAAAACAAAAGTATAAAGAGGCATCAGGCATACAATCCTTCTCTAGTTTAAGAAAGGGCCTAGGTTCAACCCTTAGTAATGCCAGGAAACAAGCCAGCAAGCAACAGGCGCTGGATTAACCACAGCTTCCAATGTCTCGGTGTCTATGAAGGCAGGAGTACAGCATCTTTTGGGAGCTGCCTTGCCCAGGCTTTCTCAGCCTCTGCCTCTGTTTCTTCTGCAGACAGATCAAATCTGGACCTGAGACTTGTAGGTGGAGGCAGTCACTGTGCTGGGGCCATAGAGGTGGAGATCCAGAAGCTGATAGGGAAGGTGAGTAGCCGAGGCTGGACACCGAGAGGTGATGATGTGGGTGGTAGACAGCTTGGATGTGGATCTGCACTTCAAACGCATTCTAGGATCTACTCCAAAATCAAGGAGGCAGACTCATGTCTCTTTCTTGGCACTCGAAGTGGGAATGAAACTTCTCTTTGGCAATGCAAAAACTGGCAGTGGGGTGGCCTTTCCCGCGATCACTTCGAAGACGTCCACCCAAGTTACCTGCTCAGGTGAGACCTTCAATTCACTTGTTAAGAAGCGACTTCATTCCATTGTGACCACGGTTTGCTTTTTATGCTCTTTTTCAACCTATGATCAGGAGATGCAGGTGCACTGCTTGTACTAATCATAGAATCGGGTTGGGAATTTTTTAAAAATGCTTGTTATTAGCTTTTATTTTGAAATAAGTACCAATGCCTATGTAGGAAAAGCAGAATCAATGAAGCTAGTCAATAATCCAGGATAGATGGAGGAAGGACTCATAATACCCTTAGCTCAGGAGTAATTTCAGACTGACTGCTGACTGGGCAGAGTCTGCTTCCTTTGAGTGTGTGAAGCCTGATTGGTTGCACATGCTCCTATAGGTGGACATTCCTATACGCATGCGCAATACAGAAAGCACTAATTGGATTCAATGAGTCATGAAAAGGAAAAGAAGAGTATATAAAGGGGGGGTTCTTTAATGAATGTGGGTGGTCTTACATTTGGGGCATAGATGTTTAGTATTGAAATTTCATCTTGGTGGATTTTTCCGTTGATGAGTATGTAGTGTCCTTCCCCATCTCTTTTGATTAATGTTGGTTGAAAGTCCAATTTGTTGCATACTAGAATTGCTACTCCAGCTTTTTTCTTGGGTCCATTTGCTTGGTATTATCTTTTTCCAGCCCTTTACTTGGACATAATATCTATCTTTTTTTGCTGAGGTGTGTTTCTTGTAAGCAGCAGAATGTGGGATTCTGTTTTTGAATCCATTCTGCTAGCCTGTGCCTTTTTATTGGGGAATTGAGTCCACTGATGTTGAGAGATATTAATGACCAGTGATTGTTACTTCCTGCCATCTTGATGTTGGTAGAAATAGTGTGTGAGTGAGCTTCTTTTCTTTTGGTTTTGCTGCAGGCATGCTATTTGCTTCCTGTGCTTTCTTGTGTGTAGTTAACCTCTTTGGGTTAAAGTTTTCCTCAACATCTTCTGTAGAGCTGGGTTTGTGTATAGATATTGTTTGAATTTAGCTTTGTCATGGAATATCTTGTTTTCTCCATCTATGTTGATTGACAATTTTGCAGGGACTAGTAGTCTGGCCTGGCATTTGTGGTTTTTTAGGGTCTGCAAGATGTCGGTCCAGGCCCTTCTGGCTTTTAGAGTCTCTGAGATTGATGCTGTAATGTATGGAGAGAAAATGGGAACTGTCCAGGCAACCAATGGTATGTCATTTCTTAGTTTTGGAAGCTGCAGGCCCTGTACCTCCTATATAATCAGATATATTTATCCCTCTCAGGTCTCTGAGGTGGTTGAAGAATAGATAGCTAGAGTCTCATAGTTAAATTTTGAGTTGTTTAGGAATCAAGAGGGTGTTCTGGATCTAAGAAGATATTTTTAAAATTTTGAGGCAAGTTAGTATGAAAGCTGAGTTAGATATAGAACTTTAAACTCATGGAGATGGTTAGATAGTAGAATGTTAAAGTCAGGTGCCAAATACATATGGACTGGAAATTGGGAATGTATGCTAAGCCATATAATTCTCATAATTGTGGCCTATTTATTTCTGTTGTTTTGTATTGTATTTATAGTTATAAGAGAAAGAACCATTTGTTGGACTGAAAGGGAGAGCTGTTGGGGGGGAAGCAATACCTTAAACTAAAAAAAAGGGTAGAGGATGGGGGGTCGAGGGGGAGGAGGGTGGAAGGGTGGGACTGGAGGGCGGAGTAGGGAGGGGATTGTGATTGAGATGTAACTTGAAGAAATAAAAAATAAATTATAAAAAAATAAAGGGGGGTTAGGATTGGATATAATAAAATGTTTAGTATGGATGCATGAAATTCTCAAAGAATTACGTTTTTAAACAAGTCCATTTTTAAGTCTAAAAAATTGACTTGTTTAAAAACGTAATTCTTTCCTATCCATTTTCTATTGAATCAGTCTGGTGCCTTTATAGATTACCAGTTGTGTCCTAAAAGGAAATACTTGAAAAATATTTATACAGAGTAATTTCTGGTTGTCTTCCCTGTGGATACATGCGTCCATTCTAACATCACACACCTGCAAGTACCACAGATCTTTAGACGTCCTCTCATCAGGCAGAATGAGTCCTGATATTCTCTATCAAACAGGTTTAGCTCTTTTCAGTTTTTTGCTTTTCTATTGATTTTGTACCATGGCTTTTACAGGTGTACATACATCATTACAAACACTTCCTTAAGCAGAAATTAGCACAATGAATTTGAAGAGAGATGCAGATTTACTAAATTGCATCTTCCAGTATATGAGCATGGTGTGCCTCTAAATTTATTTATTTATTTTTCAAGTATTTCCTTTTAGGACTAATTTTTCCAATAAAAGGCTCTTTTTCTTATAACAATAAATACAATACAAAGCAATCAGAACAATTAGGCAACAATCATATTGTATATTCTTACAATCAAATGGTGCATAGTGTCCATAGTTGGGAAAATAATATGTGAATCCATCACGAATTGTGAAAGTTGGATGACTACATACTATCCTATGTATATGGAAGTTTCTACTGTTAAAACAAGTGAAAGACTGTTTGGATTCTCCTATGTGACTTCCATATTGACATATTCAATATTGGAGACATATTTTCAACCAAGGTTTCAAAGTGAAATATAACTCTAATTTAGTCCTAAATAGAACTTACATAACCATCTCCAAAGTAGCAGATTATGTCCAAAATCAGCAAAATTTGATTTGTTTGAGCTAATGAAGGCAATAAATGGTATGCTCATCTTTTAGAAAAATATACAGTGCCCAGTTTTCTCTTTCTTACACCCTTAATCACACAGGTTTTTGTCCATTTTGCACTAATTACAATTAACATCTGGACATTATTGAATTTTACAATTGAACACAAGGAAGTAACAGCTAGGCTATAACATCACTTTCTATTCTGACATTTTAATAAGTAGATGTAGTTTAATTATTTATGATATATCATAACATGCCAGTAAATGCTCTCTAATGCTTTTTGTAAAGGCAATGAAGTCTTGATAATTTTATAGCTATCAGTCCTTGCAACTAAGTTGTTCACTAGAAATGTAAAGTGATACCACTGATTGAATTATGAGAATTAGATCTTTAGATCAGCGAAGTTGGAGCCAACCCAAGGTTACTATTTCTGTAACTAATTATCCTAGGAGGAGCTTCATTTTGTCCTGTGCTGATGACATTGCTCTTACAATGCTCCTCAGAATGACCTTCCTTTCTGAATATTTGTCATCAGTAAAAGCCAATTGCCTAACTCATGTTTATTCCAATGATTGGATTTTGGGGAAAAATACTGTCAATCTGTCTGTAATGGATTGGGTCATTTTGGGCAAATAATTTCAATTTTCTAGGCTCTTGCCATTCAAAGTATGGTTTGGCTCTAGTTGGTGTCTGACATTAGGCATCCAAATTAGTGAATGTTACATTCTGGAGAACAGTTGACTCTGACTCCTTGCTTATCTACCCACAGCCCTGTGGTTGGGGAATTCTTGTCTGTCTATCCTGATGCCCTTGACTTGACCCCCCCCCCCGTTCCTTTTTTTACTCTCACCTTCCAAAATTTCTTTCATGACCTGCCCAATGTTCATTCATTTTCTATTCTGGATCCCCTCTTCCTAACAAAAATTACCTAAACGGAGATTTATTAGCATTTGGTTGAAAAACTAGTACTTAAAAGTAAATTAAAATCCAGTTGCTTGGATACATTAATATGATTTCAGTTGTTTTAATAAAGGCACGCACATAGCTAATATCTGCCACAGTGTATCACATAAATAGAGCCTTACATCATTAGAATTCCACACTGGAAAGGATGACAAAGTGTGATAGTTTACATTCACTTTTTTATTTTCTCCTAGTAGCAAATTTTCAAAGATTGACTCAAAAGGCCTTGTTTTAGCGCTTGCTTTTCTTGTTACTTGTAATATGATACCCAGACAAAAGCAACTTAATCGAGAGAGGGTTTTTCTGGCTCACAATTCAAGGGTCTGTCATGGCAAGGATGTCAAGATGTTAGGAACTTGAAGCAGCTAGTCATACTGCATCCACACCCAGGAAGCAGAGTTAAAATTCAGTCATTAAGTTAAGATTTGTCTGTCTGACTCTAAATGTTCACTGAACTAGATTCTAAATCCCTAAGTACTAACACTGTGAACCTGTCCTTTGGGGTACAATTTTGTAGTTGAAGACTTGTTTCAACTTCTTGATTCCATGTATGAGGCTAGAGAGGAAAAGTATTTTAAGGTCTAACCACTGGTCATTCTAAGGTTTGGCACTAGTGATGGCAGGTCACAGTTTTGTTTCCCAAAAGAGATACATCACATCTTTGGGAATCAACAGTTTGGTACCGAAGTTATGAACAAAATAAGAAAAACTGGATTCATACTCATTAACTCATAGCTTTATGTATGCAAAATCCTCATTTTGCAAATAAGTAATAAAGCTTAGAGATGATTTAGTAGGTTGATTTCTCTGAGGCCTTCCCCTGTTTTCAGCTCATCTTAATCATCACAATCACTTTATTTCTTCCATGATGTCCTGACACCTTCTTCTACTCCCTTGATACCTCATGCAGTATGGAAGTAGTATGATCTCCATGGTGTTTGTGACCAAGTCCAGAAGATGAAATTTTCTAAAAATGTAGCACTGACATTTGACTCAGTTGTACTGATGAGACCTGGTACTGCTGGGATGACAGCAAGAGGGGTGTAACATATATTCTAGACCTGCAGCTTAACTTCATTACCCATTCTCCAGCAGTTAGAATATAAAGCATCTGAAAGTTCTTCTGGGAAGAGGAAGATCTCATAAATATAACCAGTGATTCACTTACAAAGTTATTGCTTCCTGAACCAAAGTTTTGGACTATTATTGAAGCTTTTGTTACCCAAGAGATGAACATTCAGTACCAATGTATGATTTCATTTGGCACCCCAAATTATTCTTCCTTTGATCAAGTTGGCTCTGCTTGGCCTTGGTGTAGAGTTGTCTAGGGAAATTAGAAGTGGTTAGTTTAATTTCCAAAAATACCATGCCATGTATGTTTGAAGTGTAGTGGAGGAATGAAGTTGTTATTTCACAGCTGTGCTCACAAAATATCCTACTCTCAGAGTGAACCCATTTTACACACAGAGAAGTACTCAGTCTGTGGTGTGCACAGCAGACATCCTACAAAGAGCTGACTGATCCCCCTACACCTGACCCAATGCAATGAGCTCTGTGGATGATCCCCAGAAACAACAACCCTAGAACACAAAGACTAGCAGAGAGAGGGGGCAGGGAGGAAGGGAGAGAGAAGAAAAGAGAGATTGATTTTTTTCATTTTGTTGGTTTTTCTTACAACCTAAAGAATATTAACTAATAGAGAAGTGTTGTTCTATTCTTCCTTTTTATTGTTGTTTTCTTAGTTTTTTTTGAGGCAGGTTCTCTCTGTCCTCACACTCATAATAATCCATCTGTTATCCATACTTCTTGTCCTGTTTTTAAAGAAAATGTCTAACACTAAATTTGGCTGTGACTATGCTCTGGAATCCAGAAAATCATCCCCGTTTTATATCAAGGAAGTTCAAGCATTAACATTTTGCATTTCAACCAGGAAAGAGGCCTACCTGGGTTTTGGCTCAGGTCAAATTGGCACCCAAGCTCATGACTTTGCTAACACCTCACACCCAATGTAAGGAAGTGGAGCTTGGTCCAGAAGGAGCATCCAGGTGCCTAACTATGAGGAACCTGATTGGCTACATTTTCCAACACTGTGGACCAAACCTGGGGACTCACCCATGCTAAGCAGCCCCTTTATCCCTAAACTGCACCTCTCGGCCAGATTACAATATATTTTAAATTTAATTTTCAAGTCTTGTAAGAGCTCTCAGGTTGTTTCAATTGCTGTCTGTTTTTACTTCAATATATTATAAACTGTATGTTTCACACTCCTGCCTACATCACCTAACACAGCACCTGGTGAACAACAGATTAGAAGTAACAAGTAAGTTCCATCGCCTATCTCTATTTAATCTGAGGTATTTCCGGAAAAAAAAATATACCCAGAAAGAACTGGGATTAATGACTAGACTCCTGAAAGACAGGCAGAAGTCACTTACTGATATCTGTCATGTCCATGAGAGGACCATGTTCAAGTGGGTGGTACCGGTACAAACGCCGCCTGTATTTCTGCCCCAGTCACACACCTTCATTTTATACTAGTTAATTGAATAAAACATGTCAGCCAGGCAGAAAGGTGGCTATAATTCATTTTTACCACCACGTTTAATTTTCATTCACATTCATATAAAATTATACTGCATCAATTCATTATTAATAGTGGACACAGTCAATGGAGGTTGAAAAGCAAAGCAAAGCTGAACAAATCTACCAGTCATATTTTAAGCTCATAGTTGACCCATTCCTTCAGATTCTTCATTCGAAACTAATTTGTTTGAAATCTTTACCCCTCTATCTGGAAGATGGAAGGTTCAAGGGTTCTCAAAGTCTGGGTATATGCACCCCAAAGTACACACTACCTGTGGCCCAAGTACAAATGGATCAGGGTGCTTCACCCCAGCTACACAGACTTTCCCAGCTCTGCCACTTTCTGAGGAAATGAGTGTTTGCTAGCCAGCCCCCAAGTGACCTTGGGCTTCTTTCTGACCCTGCCAAGTTGTTCTAATAAGGAAAAAAAGAGGCATAATTACGCCTATCCCCAACCCCTGTACACACACAGCAAGCCTGACTTGGACATCTCTATGGAGTCCTCTGTATAAGAGGTGTTTCATTGTAAATCACCCTCTGGTAGGAAGAAGGTAGGGTCAGAGTTTGTTGCTCCTGCTGTTTGTGTTTTGTATTATGGGGGAGGGTGTGAAGGACTTGATACCTTAGACGATTTTTCACTAAAAGCAAGCTAACAAAAATAAGTATTTATTTATTCAACAGCATACTTAAATTAGTGGGAGTAAAAAAACATCACCATCCTTCTTAAACATTTCAGTTGGCTGCAGTGTGCTCACCAAAGCCCAGTGCTTACAATAAATGCTATGCCAAAGGATCTTATCTGATGGGGCATGAATCTAAACTCAAATGTGTCAAAGTAACTAGCATTGATAGTTTGATTAGGGTTATATAAAACCTCATTGTGCTTGGGATAAGAAACAAACATTTTTTAAAATGGATATTCCTTAGAAAAAGTCACTAAAATGCACACATTTGATGCCTGTTGCCCCTACCCAGCACCTGCCCTGACACTGAAAATAAGGTGTCCAGGACACAAGGTGGGTGGCCAAGAGAACCCATGAGGCCACTGGGGTTGACCCCAATTATCTTTTATTGTAAATGGGCCATATGTCAAATTCCAAGATAAATTGGAAACATTTGATCCATCTCCTGTCCTAAATTGATTTTAGAAATTCACATTGTGTTCTTTCAGATCCCTCATTCAGGACACTTTGTGTTTTAAGGGAAAAGTGTGCTTGTATTTGTAGGACGAAGAAGGTTGTATGATTAAGACTTCTTTGAAAAGAAGAGACTTTAGCAGCCACAGCATACTCTGTGGAAAAACAGCAGAAAATGACCACATGCAAAATTTAAGATTATTTTTACACCATATATTCTCTGTTTCTTCATTGGAATCTACATTTACTAGAGAGAAAAAGTGAGAAGAAAAAATCATTACCATGTTCACCCATGATGGCTGCTTCAACAGATCTCCCTGTTTTCCCAGGCAAATTTCTGCTATCTTCATGCAAACCAACACAAATAAATATCTCACACATGAAAAATAATACCCTGGCAAGCCTTTGAGGGATATTTGGAACAATGTTTCCCTAAGATAGGCTACTGAACCACCTACAGGACTTTGATTTATTCAAAAATGAAAATAATATTAAACCAACATGACCCACAACCAAATAGATACTGAATGCATGACTCAGGACAATATGATTTTCATAAAACAATTTGGCATTAAAACTAAACAGTACAGCAAAATAGGATGCTCATGCCTCATTCCCTGAACCCCTGGTCCTCATGGATCTCAGGAACTCTGTGTTCACTTCTACATTTAAACCACAGATTGCTGTCTGAAGAAGTTCCCCGAAAAGCAACGCTTTTGACTACAAATTAAAAATGGAATGAGATGTTTATTTTGTTATCTAATTTGAAAAGGGTTTTGTCAATTTCACAAAAATGCCTCTGCAAGTAGAGAATTTGTTGGTATTACAGTTTATTAAATGTGTTTTTCTCTCTTTTTTCTTTTTTTATTCTTTCTTTCTGTTTTGCATGTTTTTCTGTGGGCATTAGCCTGATTAATTGCCTTAAAACCACATGGCCATGCTTATATTCATCCAAACATTACAGAGTCATTAGATCTAAAATCAGAGTTCTTGTTTTTACATGGCAGAGGATACAAACAACTGCTTCTTCCAATGGGAAGATGGCACAGAGTATTAAGGGAAATAACAAGAAAGCAATACGGAGCCTGGAGAGTAAAAGAGGAGCTGGCTGTAATGGGAGGAGGGCCGAACCCTGCTCAGTTCCTGTCTGACCTCGGGTGCTACTTAATTTTGAATTTTGTATCATGATACTGAAGAAGTGATGAAAGGTAATTGTCAAAGTAATGATCTCAAGTGCCCTTTGGGTGCCCTTGAATCATTCTTCCTCATATCCACTGACTGCATCCTCACTGTTCCATGCCCTGTTCCCCTCACATGACCCGTCTCCTTGCTGCTGTGCATTTGTTCCCCACTGTCAGCCTGTTTGCTGTATAAACCCACAAAAAGAATCACTGGAATGACAAGAAAACAGCTGAGAAAGAAAATGTAGAAACAGTTAATTACCTTAAAACAAACACACACACACACACACACACACACACACACACACACACACGTACACACGTACACACGTACACACATACACACACCACCCTAACGATCTTTCCACAGTAAAGCAAAACAAGAATGAAACAAGATCCTCATAGTATCAGTGTTCATTAATGATGTATTCATTATCAAGATGTGTAGGTGTGAGATTGGTGATGTATCTCTATGCAAACCTAATTAAAATATAAAGTATCAGGAATGCATTTAATTCATTTTCCTATACAAACTGGCATTTTTATTAAGAACTTGTTTGTGTAAAGGGTATCTTATTAAGCTGATATAGGGGCTTTGGTCATATGAGTTCACCACAGTCCTACACTGATGCTTTAAAAGGAAAACAAATAAAAATATTAATTTCATGAGAACAATGAGATAAACTGACCATCTTTGGGACACAGAAAAAAAAGTAAAGAATTGTTAAGTTCCCACTTGTTTATTCAGCCAGTCGTGATTTAAATATGATTTGAAACATATAACATTATATATGTGTATACAAATATAAAATATATTATACAAAACCAGTTTTCTGAGGCTTCGGGGAGAGAATGAACTAGTTTTTGCAGCCATTGTCATCCTCTTGACCTCCTTCACCAACCACTCCACAGACCCAGAGCTGGAGATTGGTGTGACCTAAAGATGACAGTGTTATTATGCACATAATAAGAAGCATCAAGAAGCTTCTCTTACATTCTGAACCTTAGGAGCAGATTCCATGCTAGGAAACATTCCCTCAGTGGCCACAAGAACCCTAAATTAAAAAGTTCCTACTCTGGGGCATGTACCCATGGTACTTCAGCATTCTGACAAGCAAGACCTGGCTATTACACAAATAACTCCATGTTCAGGGTCATTCTTAATGTAGCCATGAAGTGAGGATCCCTAACAGACTTACATTCTGAAAAAATATTGCTCAGTGTAAATTAGTAAAATGAACAAAATGATTTATAGTTAACTCCATCATTATTGGCATATACAACTTTTAAAAGCAATGTTATGTATTTCCTTATGATTAAGGGACAGTTTGTTTAAAATGTGAAATACACTATTCCATTATTTATAATAGACTATAATCCTGTATTATAGGAAAATGGGAAAGTACAGAAAGAACATGGAAGAGAAGAAAGAAGAGGAGGAACAGCAATAAAGAGAGAAGGGAGGGAAAGAGACAAAGAGGGTAGAAGGGTTGGAGGGAGGGAGAGAAGGAAGGTGGGAAGGAAGGAGGGAGGGAAGGAGGGAAAATCCTAAATAAACTCCAGAATACATTCCTTAATGGTCTCTGTTTTCTTGTGAAGAATTGTGTTCAAACCTGTCAAGCCATATATAAACATAAGACCTGGGAAGAGCCAGAGGCTATACTCCATTTAGCCCAAGCTCCAAATGCTGGGATTACAGGTATGAACCACCACACTCACCCCAATGTCTTAATTGTGTCTTCATAAATACACTTTAAAAGTTTAATGGATCTCTAAAACAGAAATCCTATATACCTTTCTTCATTGCTATTTGTGACAATCCCTTGGAAAAATAAACTCTGAAGCTCTCCCACTACTGTAACCTGGAGGTCTACTTCAGTTCAAATACAAACGTACTTATTGAGCTCCTGCCGTGCTCTGAGCAGCATTCTAAGGACCAGGCAGATGAGAGAAGTGAGCAGGGTCTCTTATGAGCCATTTGGTAAGGAAGAGAAACAGCAAGTGGCTTATGTATCCAAGAATGAATCCAAGACCCAGGAAATGGAATGATAGGAGGAGAACAGGTTGAAGCCAAGGTATGAAAGAATACATATTCTGTGAGAACAAAACGGAAGTTTCATTCAGCAAAGAAGAATTACCATCAGAGTGTGTGGTGTGTGTGTGTGTGTGTGTGTGTGTGTGTGTGTGTGTGTGTGTGTG
>CAJQZJ010032380.1:2063826-2074980 GCA_907164525.1 Lophiomys imhausi | reverse complement strand
TAAGTCGACAGCCTAGCTCTGCCAAGACAGGGTAGGTAAGTCCTTCATAATTCCTGCTCTACAACCAATGTCTGTCAGAGAAATGGGGCCAAATGGCTGAAGATTGATGCTGTAATGTATGGAGAGAAAACGGGAACTGTCCAGGCAGCCACTGGTATGTCATTTTTTAGTTTTGGAAGCTGCAGGCCCTGCACTTCCTATATAATCAGATATATTTATCCCTCTCAGGTCTCTGAGGTGGTTGAAGAATAGATAGCTAGAGTCTCATAGTTAAATTTTGAGTTGTTTAGGAATCAAGAGGGTGTTCTGGATCTAAGAAGATATTTTTAAAATTATGAGGCAAGTTAGTATGAAAGCTGAGTTAGATATAGAACTTTAAACTCATGGAGATGGTTAGATAGTAGAATGTTAAAGTCAGGTGCCAAATACATATGGACTGGACATTGGGAATGTATGCTAAGCCATATAACTCTTATAATCGTGGCCTATTTATTTCTGTTGTTTTGTATTGTATTTATAGTTATAAGAAAAAGAACCATTATTTGGACTGAAAGGGAGAGCTGTTGGGGGAAAAATAAATACCTTAAACTAAAAAAAAAAAAAAAAAGAAGGGAAGAGGATGGTGGGGCTGAGGGGGAGGAGGGTGGAAGGGTGGGACTGGAGGGGGGATTAGGGAGGGGATTGTGATTGAGATGTAACTTGAAGAAATAAAAAATAAATTATTAAAAAAAAAGAAAAAAAAAAGAAAAAATGTGACTTACAAAGCTACCATATCACATTGTCTTCCAAGATGACTGACTTTACTTGCTCATGGAAGATGTTAGGGGTCAAGGGTGGTAACGTACAGATGCATCAATATTGATACATCTAGAAAAGCACCCATTTTATATAGATGTGTTGTTTCTCAGAATTCTGTGTGCTACAGTATGCTTAAATGTGTGCATTTAGGGCCTGTTAACATTACTGGGATCTCCTGCATTAAGAATCTCATTTTGCCTCCGGGAGGAGAGCCTGTGTGGTCTATCTGGGGCACCCCTATTCCATGTCCTGGTTCGTGCACAGACAGGCTACAGTGATTCGGAGATGGGCTAACTGCGATTGTTTTTGCAACACCAGAGTGTGGTTTTGTTTCAGACCTGCTTGCCTTTACCTGTATTACAGTTTGCCGACACATGATCTCACAGGAAGGAGGAAGTATTCTTGGGGAACGCTCCTCACTCTCCCCACGTGAATTCAGCAATGTCTTCCTTGGAATTCCCAGAGCACTTATCCTTTGTGCCTCTCAAGACATTTCTCACCCAATATGCTATATGGATTTGCACACTTAGAGTGAGTGTATCTATCTCTGTAACGTAGAATTCTCCAAGAGCAGAATACAGAGATGGGGAGCCCTGAGTCACTTTTTCTTGATGCAACTTGCCCTTTTGCAGTCTACCTGATGGGATGAACCAACAGAGTGAGTGTTTCAAAGGTGTGGCTTGCATGTATGCCCTTGCCTCTGGAACCAGGCCATTTTTGTACATGAAATGACATCTCAGGCATTCTGTAGCATGACTTACACACTTGCTATGAATACCATCTCAAAAATCTCCTCACCATTTTGGCCAAAAATTAAACAGAAATCCCCAAATTCAGTAAGGTCATAAATCCCTGTTTGTGTGACCTAAATAGGCAAAGGAATAAAAACCATTTAGCCCTGATTCATATGATATTAAGTCATCTGACCAGCTCACTGCTTTGCTAAAAGAAATCTCACTATCATTGGCCACAATTTCCACACTGACAAGCAAAACCAGGTTATGACAGACATTCAGTTTGGTGAAGTCAATCAATCACAGGGGTGGGGGGGGGGGGGTCTGAAGTGGCACACAAGGTTGTTGTGTGTTGAGTTTAGAAGAGAGCAGATTGGATATTCTCAAGAACTATAACCAGATAAATGAAAAAAAAAAAAAAAGCCACCTTTGAAATTCTGCCCATGATACAGGAAAAATAGGTTCACTTAGGAACTTGTGAGAGTAATGAGAAGGTGTTCTCTCCACATCTGTAACTCAGTTTGGACAGCTGAGCCCCAAACATGACTACAAAGGATTATACCAAAGCGTGCAGGCAAGATTTAAGAAAATGGATAATAACACCAAGATGTAGCCAGTGCCTGTTCCTGGCCAGACCCAGTGCTTCATCCCTTATGTACATTCTGTTAATTCTTGCAAATACCCCTACAAGGCAAGCATTTTCATCTCCCCTCTACACAGGAGGGCACAGGACAGTTTACACAAAAGTCATAACAATTGCAAATGTACCAGAACAGCTGTTTGGGGATTTGTGTGAGTGTGGGTTCAGAATCCACCCCCCTTCCAAAATAAGCCAATGTTGATGTAAGCTCTACTTCACTATGGATCTTCTGTATAGGTCAATTTATACTCTCTCCCTGCACTGGAAACACTGATATTAGAACATCCAGTTTGGTACTTTGATTTCTGAATCTCACCTCCCCTACTTTCACTTATCTCTTGTGGTTTTGAAATTTCTGTTTTGAAAGTTAGTGCCACAAATAGTCACTCAGAAACTGTTTTGGGAAACTACCTTGCCTTTTTTTACACTCAAAGTTCCTGGGGACAGGTCGGGGGGGGGGGGGGAAGGGTGGGGGGGGGGGGGGGGGTTAAGGTTGGGGGGAGGAAGTTGGTTCCAGTTCTCAGAAATTAGAGAGCATTCCTTAACTGCCAGAAGATAGTAGAAATAGTGTAAGGAGAAATGTCATGCTGGGTGGCCACATAAAGGAGCCCACAGTTGTGCTGAATGTAAAAGAGAGATTGGGGGTCAATAAAAGAACACACAAACAGACTTCAGTCCTGGGTTGGTTGGTTATATTAGATATGAAAAGTTTAGGGCAGTTGTAAAATGAAATTGTGTTCTTTGGTCACCACATCAAAGCCGGTGTTATTCACCTCCGGTAATGAGCCATGCATACCCTGGGGCATCTATGTGAGAAGCGATGCTAGAACAGACTGTCTTGATCAGCATTGTGATTCATAGCCAGGTTAGTCTCCAGGTTAGTGAACTATTGAGAATGAACACCTCACCGTATTCATTCTTTTATCACTGCTCAGTATCAGCAGTGGCCCGTTTAAACAAATGTGGGCTTTCAAAGGTATATGTTGAGTTGCTGGGGACAATTACTGATCACTTTAGAAATTCTGAGACACTCCTCAGAATACCACAGAGCAGCACTGGTGTTTTGGTGCCTTCAGAACCCTAAGCCAATTTGACTTGAGGAACGAATGCCTCAGCTCTGGAATTTGTTCAAAACGAACTTTCAAGATGTCTCATCCAAGATCTACAGAATCGGAGAGTCTGTTGAGGAAAATCCATAAATCTCTAGTTCTCACACTTGAGTTTGTGTGTCACTGATCTACTGATTATAGATGAGACTGTAGAAACTTCTCTAGCAGTAAGAAGTGTTTATGGAGAGGGAGGGTTCGTCAGTGCTTGTGTTATCTTGGACTAAGAAACCTGACCTAAGAGGAAATAGGAAACTACAGTGGTGAAGATATAAGGCAATGGGTTTTAACTTGTGGGTTGTGGCCCCTTTGGGGGGGGGTCACATATCAGATATCCTGCATATCAGATATTTGTATTATGATTCATAACAGCAAAACTACAGTTATGAAGTAGCAATAAAATAATTTAATGGTTGGGGTCACTGCTGATTGTGGCTGGTTTTTGTTTTGTTTTGTTTTGTTTTTTTAGTAAAATTACTTTATTCTAATAAAATCACAAATCCCTGAGCTGGTTTAAAGAAGCCACTCATTTGCCTACAGTCCAAACTGCTATCCATCCCAGTGGATTTCTGTCTGGATCCAATGGCTGCTCTGAAGCAACGGGGCATTACTTAGGGGTTTATAATTTCACTCCCAGTTGTTTAATCTTTTTATGGTTTTTGCCACTCCAATACCAAAAATGTTGAATTCATTTATCCACCATGAAAAAAGAAAAAGGAAACTATAAAGGACTTGAAATTAGGGGAAAACAAACAAACAAAACCCAAAAAACTTTGTAACCACTTTGATGACTCACATGTTCCTTAGTCCACATCTTGTCCTTCCTCATCACCTTCAGTCTTATTCCTAAACTTTATACGATATCCACACTTACTGTCTGTCTAGAGATAGACATGATATATTACTTTGACTACATGATAGATGATGGTATTTCTCCTAGTGGATCCCCAATTCAAACTCTGGAAATGTCCAACCAAAATCTGGAAGTAGACCTAGGCATTCCTGTACACTAAATCCAAATTAGTTCATCCTTGGGCTGGGCTTGAGAGATGGCTCTGCCATTAAGAGCACCTGTTGTTCTTCCAGAAGACCTGTTCAGTTCCCAGCACCCCCACAGTGACTTACAACTCCAGCCCCAGGGGATCCAATGCCCTCTTCTGACCTCCGTAGGCACCAGGCACACATGTGGTGCATATACATGCAGGCAAAACTAAATATTATAAAATTAATTTGTTCTGCCCTTCACTAGAGGAATATTATAAGAGTCAGTGAATACAAAATTTATCCTTTTTTTTAAAAAAAAAAGTAATTTCAGTAGTTGTTGGAAATGAATCCTGAAGGCATGATCTATCCACCAGTGCTTGCTAGTATTTTATGTACTAAAATCAGACTCTCTGCTGTGGAATTCTTATTTGTAGACATCTAATGTATTTGATTTTTATTCTCAGATAGTAAAACATTATTATAAATAGGAGAATAAAGAGCTGTTGGTACTTACTCAATGGCCATTCCCTTTTCCCTATTTCTCTTTCAAGTAGAGCCCTTGATTTTCAGGGAGGTTCCAATGTGTTCAGTTATCAAAAGGTAATAAGCAGGCACATTTTCCATCCTCTCTTACATCATGGAGTAATTACATGAAATAGTTCAGAGAGTGGCATATGAGCAGAGAGAACTAGACTGAATTTCAAATATATCACACTAAAGTATATATTATTTCCTTGAGTTTAAAGTTCAATATCTAACTCAGCTTTCATACTAACTTGCCTCATAATTTTAAAAATATCTTCTTAGATCCAGAACACCCTCTTGATTCCTAAACAACTCAAAATTTAACTATGAGACTCTAGCTATCTATTCTTCAACCACCTCATAGACCTGAGAGGGATAAATATAAACTCATGGAGATGGTTAGATAGTAGAATGTTAAAGTCAGGTGCCAAATACATATGGACTGGACATTGGGAATGTATGCTAAGCCATATAACTCTTATAATTGTGGCCTATTTATTTCTGTTGTTTTGTATTGTATTTATAGTTATAAGAAAAAGAACCATTTTTGGACTGAAAGGGAGAGCTGTTTGGGGGAAAAAAGAAATACCTTAAACTAAAAAAATAAAAAAAGAAGGGAAGAGGATGGGGGGTTGAGGGGGAGGAGGGTGGAAGGGTGGGACTGGAGGGCGGAGTAGGGAGGGGATTGTGATTGAGATGTAACTTGAAGAAATAAAAAAATAAATTATTAAAAAATATATATATTATTTCCTGTTAGGGTTTCTAGTGGTTGTACGATGACTAGCACAAATAATGTAATGAACATAGCCATTTTATTAAGAAAATAATACAATAGCCATAGTGAGTGGTCACAGAGGAGAGCAATTAACACTGCAGAATCCCAGCATTGTTGTCAAGGGCTATGCTAGGAGCTTTAGTGTGAAGATGTCAATAATCCTGCAAATTAGGCATGATTTTTTTTCCATTTTTTTTTTTCAAGCAAGAAAACCGAGATTCAAAAGAACATGTTCAGGGGTCATGGAAGAAATGGAACAAGTTGTTTTTTAAAAACTGTACCCCCAAGGAAAGCAGGTCTGAGAGTATACTAGCACCCTCCAGAATCAGCAGCTGCTGGGGCTCTTGACCAGCCTGCATTGCTATAACATCACAGTTGAAAACCAAGGAAGAATGGGAGCCACAGAGTTGATAGAGGATGGGCAGGGGGGAGCCATGGGAAAAAGTCAGCATCAGCATTTTGAGCCAACATTAATGATGTAAGGGAGTGAACACATCTAGAATGTCTGTCCTCACCCTGGGCTGCTCTCTTGGCACATGGACCTCCTGCCTCCACCATCCTGCAGAGGACTGCAAGATTTCCTTCTAATAGCTTTTTCAGTGCTTAAGCACACTGGAACAGTTGGACCAGCTTTTAAATACTCGGTTCCTCATATGGATATCAAGGGGTGCTGGGGGATGTGTAGGAAGGTGGCTGAGCTCAGATTCAGCCTGAGGCTACAAGGCTCCCTGCCAAGTTTTCACCTATATCAAATCATTCAGCAGGCTTAAGCACTCTGCCTCTACCCCAAGGAAAACACTAACATGATTTAAGTACAGTTATGAATTCCAGTAGGCACTTAAAAACGTGGCATAATGCCTTCGATGCATAGACAAAAGAAAGTCATTTTGCTGATCTATGCCTCACACTGACAAGCACATCTCAAAGCTCAGTTCACACATCAAATCTGGACCAATTAAATGGAATTTAAATGTATTTGGTATAAAAGATGTGATTATGGGAAACTCACAAATTCATAGATATAAGATCTCAAAAAAAATCTTGCACAGCTTAATTACATCAACCAGGTTAAATAATTTTCTTTTATAAAATCATTATGACGTTTTGCTAATAGTCTCTCTTTGGCCTCATCATTTATTGTATTTAACAATGGGAAACATGTGAAGGGTGTTGAGCTACTAATGGGAAGAGAATGGGGGAGTTTCCTGAGGCAAAAGAAAGAGGAGACAATCTCCAGGATTAGAGAGCTGTGTGTAAGAGAGGGGTCGGGAAGAGAACATGTTTCTTGCTAGAGCTGTGGGACTTCAGGCTGTGTGAATATAGCTCGAAGTTTGTCTGTGATCTCTTGCCAAAGTCAGATGATTTAGCAACGGTAAGAATGAAGCAGTGACTTACCTTACCACTTATTTGACAGGGAAATCACTTCAGAGTATTTTCTCGAAGGCAATGGGATATTAAAGACAATAGCCCAGACTTGGAATGGAAAGGTTGCCCTGTGTATACTGAAAAGCTATCATAGAGAACTGGGGCAAAGAACGCTAATGAAAAACCAATCAAGACCCAAACCTCAAGGTAGTGGGAAATGCATCTACTTCAAAAAACATAGGCAAGCATTCCAGAAGATAGGAAGTTAGGAGCTACTGCTTCAGCTAGGATGGCTTAGTGTCGTGACTTCAAAGTGAGCCTTACAGCAGTTGAAAGGGGACAGATGCTGTGGGTTTTCTACAGCAGGGGCGGGGGAGGGGAACGAGTGGCTGCTGTCAACCTGACTGCCTCAATGGGAGGACGGTGTAAGCCATGTTGCATGCTGAAGAGTAAACCATAGGAGTAGATTTAAGGAGGTGTTTAATGCTGCAGGTTGTTAGGTGGTGGGGTATTTTAACGGTAACATAAATGACCACAGTGATAGAAATTCTTCAAAGGAAAACCACTGTGGATGAACGAGCCTTCGAAGACTGCAGCCAAAACTCCAGTGTGTTGCCCCTCCCCTTGCCTGTTAGACACAAAGTAGGCTCCAGATGTCGTTTTAGGAGAGTGAGTCAGTAGATACACACTCAGGATGGAGAAGAGGGAGTCCAAGTCTACTGGTTCTCATGAAGTGACTATGATAACCCTGGACCACCTTCCTCCTCTCTGCCTTTTTCCTAAAATAAGAATAATCTCTGTTTAAGCAAGTCAGACTTTATGGAAGAAACCAGGGTGTGGGGTCTTCATTAGTCACAGCTTCATAATTCCACACTTGCTTGAGTATAAGCACATATTTGACATTTCCTGCACTCTGGTGCACATTAATTCTATGGTTTAATATGTCTCAGATATCAAAAATGTAAAATTGCCAAGCAGGATCATGTTAAAATGTCTGGAAGTATCTGATCTTCTTCTCTCAAAAGTAGCTATGTATCTAAAGGAAAGAACAAGAGCATTAATTTTAAGAGGCACTGTGTAAGTTCATTCCCCAGTGAGGCCAGATAGAGGTGTGATACCATGCTGGGGTTTGCAAGTGGCTTACCACGACTCTGAATTTCTTCTCATCTTCATGATTACAGCTGAAAAAATATTTTCTTCAGTTTTTTCAGGAAAGTCAACTATTTAAGGATTTAAATCTCTCTAGAAACCATACTTAGAAAAATTAAAATGCTATTTAAAATAGTTATGGTGAGGCCGGTCATTCTGTTAGGTACTATGACAGCCTATTATAGTTACTTGCTAAGCTAATCAGAAATAAACCTGCTAAGAGACAAGCAACATCTGCTTACCCTAATATAAGAGATAGATAGGGCCTCTTCAAAAACCTCAAGAGATCTGTAGAATATGGCATTCAAAGATGTTTTCGTAACTTTAGATTTTTTATATCAAGACATATCAACTCCTGACAGCACCCCCTATTCTCCTCCAAGTAGAAGATGAGCATCGAAGAATCTCCAGTGGGAGATGATTGAATTAGTCGCAAGCCTATCTCTTGGTAGGAAAAGCGCCTTGCTCCAACTGTAGACAGAATGCTGTCCAAAAAGGACAAAACCTGGCTCTGCCAAGACAGGGTAGGAAAGTCCTTCATAACCCCTGCTCTACAATCAATGTCTGTCAGAGAAACGGGGCCAAATGACTGAAGATCGATGCTGTAATGCATGGAGAGAAAATGGGAACTGTCCAGGCAGCCACTGGTATGTCATTTCTTAGTTTGGGAAGCTGCAGGCCCTGTACTTCCTATAAAATCAGATATATTTATCCCTCTCAGGTCTCTGAGGTGGTTGAAGAACAGATAGCTAGAGTCTCATAATTAAATTTTGAGTTGTTTAGGAGTCAAGAGAGTGTTATAGATCTAAGAAGATACTTTTAAAATTGTGTTGCAAGTTAGTATGAATGTTGAGTCAGATATAGAACTTTAAACTCATGGAGATGTTTAGATAGTAGAATGTTAAAGTCAGGTACCAAATACATATGGACTGGTCATTGGGAATGTACATTAAGCCATATAACCCTCATAACTGTGGCCTAATTACCTCTGTTGTACTGTATTGTATTTATTATTATAAGAGAAAGAGCCATTTGTTGGACTGAAAGGGGAAACTGTAGGGGGAAATAAGATATACCTTAAACTTAAAAGAAAAAAAAAAGGGAAGAGGATGGGGGGTTGAGGGTGGGAGGGTGGGACTGGAGGGGGAATAGGGAGGGGACTGCGATTGAGATGTAACTTGAAGAAATAAAAAATAAAGGAAAAAAATAGTTATGGTTAAACATAATTGAGGACTTTAGATATTTTAAATTAAAATATATGTAAGAAAAAAGGAGCAAAAATCTTCCAGAGATTTAAGAAATATCTTTAAAACAAATAATTTCTACTGAGGCATTCTATAAACAAAAAGAGAAACTAAAAAGGGAGATGTTCCACATAAGGTGGTTCGACAGCTTCATTTTTATTTTACAAGTCTGTGTGTTAAGATTGTGTATTTGTGGAAATTAGAAAATTGGAAGTAACTTTTCTGAACTTCTTTCTGGGTCTTTGAGTTCAAAATGTGAATCAGACATTGCTCTTACTTACCTGAGTTTTCTCTGTGCAGTCACTGCAAGAACTACTAAGGGACAGTTTTATGGAGACCTCGCTTTAAGAAAATTCAAAAGAGGGAAAAAAGTTCAGAGGCATCCAAAGAGGTGTCTTGACTGCCTTGCTGTTCCTCTTTCCACACCAGCTACTTTAAATAAAGTCCTTTATTGATGCTGATACCAAACACCAATCCAACTCTGCAAAACTGATAGCAGTAAGATAGCAAGATGTAAAGAAAAATTCCTAAGAAATCCAGCAACTATTTGAACCCACCTCCTCATTTCCTTATGAAATACTGACTTAAAAGAGAGGTGGGACTATGGACTTAAATCAACATCTCTCCAAAGTCATAAAAATGGTGATTAAGTATCATTCCCAACATCACTAATCACTGGGGAGACACAAAACCAACATGAGATATGGCCTCACACCTGTCAGGATAGTTAACTCTCATGGCAAAGGACCAGAGTCAGAAAAAGGGTGAAAGAAAAGGAAAATCCATGTACACTGATAGTAGTGGGATTGTCTAGTAGTTGAAACCACATCAGCCATGTAATCAAATAGTTAATGGGTATTTATTCAAAAGAATTGAGATGAGATGCCCTGTGCTGAGACCCAGCCTGTAGACTAAGACCATTACAGAATGCCACAACTGATCAACGTATAGAAAACAATGGACCTCAGGGTGCCAAGCCACAGTTTATACCTCAGCAGTACAACTCCTACAATCCAAGGCTCAGGGACCGTTGTAGTCGAGGGGGTGAAAAGATGTAAGAGCCATGGAGTCTCCTGTGACACTATGTCTTCTAGCTATGAAATCTCAGCAACATCGCAGTCTAACCAAGATTTGAACAAAGACAGCATCAGTGGACATCACCTTGTAGATGAGGGAAGTCTCACCGAGCCCCAAGTCAAATGAGGAGCCACACACAGGTAAGAAAACAGGAACTGGCCTTCTCCAGGGATGAGCCACCTGGTTGCATATCTAATGTCAGTCTTCCTTAAAATATATACTTCCCTAAAAACATATACTTACAAACAACACTAAACAAACTTAGCAGTGTGTGTGTGTGTGTGTGTGTGTGTGTGTGAGTGTGTGTGTGTGTGTGTATGTGTGTGTGTGTGAGTGTGTGTGTGTGTGTGAGTGTGTGTGTGTGTGAGTGTGTGAGTGTGTGTGTGTGTGTGTGTGTGAGTGTCTGAGTGTGTGTGTGTGTGAGTGTGTGAGTGTGTGTGTGTGTGAGTGTGTGAGTGTGTGAGTGTGTGTGTGTGAGTGTGTGTGTGTGTGTGAATGTGTGTGTGAGTGTGTGTGTGTGTGAGTGTGTGTGTGTGTGTGTGTGTGTGTGTGTGTTTACCACTTTCCATTGCAGCCTGATTACAGCTTGATGGTGACCTGACCTAGCTAACTGCTTTTCTTTTCTTTCTTTTTTCTTTCTTGCTTTCTTTTTCTTCTTCCTTTCTTTCTTGTTTGCTTGTTTTCTTTCTTTTCTTCTTCTTTTTCCTTCCTCCCTTCCTTTCCTTTCCTTCCTTCCTTCCTTCCTTCCTTCCTTCCT